>JAKSZT010052198.1:1967009-2075695 GCA_026826555.1 Tolypeutes matacus | reverse complement strand
GGCCGACCGAGTTGTGGCAAGAGCTAGGGAGGGGATGGCTAAGGATGACCTTGTTTGCCAAGCCACAGAGACGCACTTTCTCCCTCAGGCTGTGAGGAGACAGGGAACCATGATGGTTTCAGCCTGAAAGTGGAATGGGGTGGCCAGGCCGGCATTTTAGAGAGATCACCCCAGGAGATTGGGGGGAAGGATTTGCCACAGGATACCTGAAGGCCAGGGCTTCACTGAGGAAGCCAGCGTACCAAACAGAGTGGGTTAGGTTCCTCTGAAGAAAATTAGCCTCTGAAACCTTTCTCCAGGTGATGGCTAACTTTTTTTTTTCCCACTATTTTTTAATTGTGGTAAAATATATATAACATGAAATCTGCTATTGTCACCATTTTCCAGTACATAATTCAGTGACATTAATTAACTTCACAATGTTGTGCTAACATCGCCATCATCCATCACCAAAACTTTTCCATCATCCCAAACAGAAACTCTGCACCCCCTCCCCGCTCCCACCAGCCCCTGGTAACCCCCAATCTACTTTCTGATTCTCTGAATGCACACAATCTAGTTATTTCATATCAGTGAGATCATACAACATCCGTCCTATAGAGTCTGGCTTATTTTACTTAACGTGATGTGTTGAAGGTTCACCCATGTTGTGGCATGTATCAGGACTTCATTCCTTCTTACATTTGAATGATATTCCACTGTGTGTATATACCACATTTTGTTTTTATCCATTCACTCAGGTTGTTTCTACCTTTTGGCTGTCGTGTGAATAATGCTGCTATGAACGTGGGTATACAGGTATCTGTTCAAGTCTGATTTCAATTATTTGGAGTATAATATACATAGGAGAATGGAATTGCCAAGTCATGTGGTAACTTTAACTTTTTGAGGAACCTATGATTAACTTTTTGAAGTCTTTCAGCTAGTGGTCAATAATTACATGATACTTAATAAAATTAGTATTGTTTTCCAAGATAGTCCTAAATGCATAGGGAATTTTTTTCATCTCTCTAAATACTGCATAACAATGAAACTTGATTCCATCCCCACAATAATTAGAAATCAAAATTCCTAAATCAGAATTCCAAAACTGGGATTAGATGATAAAGGGGAAAAGGGGCATGTGTTTGGAGCAGAGGCCCTCCAGGCTGACCTGGAAACAGGACCCCCGGCCCCACAGGTGAGTCTGCTGGTTAGATCTGTAGATGTAAAATGCACAGCCTCTGCAGGATTCACCTGGGTGACTGGCCCTGGCCGCCCTGGGCGAGTGGGCTGGTCAGGGGGATGGAAAGGCTTCTCTGTGGCCGGCAGGCAGCATCCCCATGCAAAGTTATCACAATCTAGATTCAACATATTTTATTTTCTTTACAAACATCACATTTTTTTCCCCTCTAGATTCTGCATTGCATTCACAAATAAATAATGTAACCTAATTGTCAGTTCAGTGACTATGAGAACCGGTGACAGGAGCGGTTTATGAAAAATAACTGCTGTATGAACGTGTAACACAGAAAGCTATCACCATACCATGCCGGGGTCTTCAGCTTAAAGAGCTTTTCAGATGCCTGAATGACTCTCGTGTGGTCATTTGCCAGGACACTGGCCCCCAGAAAAAATCCAACTTCCCAGTAGCTCTGGAGTTTTTCCAAGTTCCCCTTTTTACCAAGAAGGCTACTTAGTTTCAGCCCTGAAAGATGAAGAGTAAATACAACATTACAAACACAACCTGTGGTAGAACCAACCTCCCATTGAAGCTTCCACTTTCTCCTTTCAGAGTAAAATGGCCATATTAATTTCCGAATTATAAAAGACTTTAAAGTTCATTGTAAAAAAAAAAAAAAAAAGGCAGAGTAATAAGAAAGGTACATAGAAGAAAAGTGAAAATACCCAATAATTCACAAACCCAGCAATAAGTGCCACTGACACTTTGAGGCACATCTTTCCAAAATGAAAAGGAAACTCTATACATGCTGTTGGGAAACTTTCTTTCTCTTATTATATTATATATTCTTAAGTAACTTGGAAAGGAAATCTACTTATGCGTTTTATTTGTTTAAATTCTGTCAGTCAAAGTATAAATGTATACAATGTACATATTTTACAAGAGTAAAATGCCACAAAATTAATCATAATTTTATATACAAAAACAATTGTTATGCCCTCATAAAGTTAAAGACATAAACAGATTGATAATTAACAAGTCTTGATTATTGCTGCTTTATAATAATTGTTGAAATCAGGTAATGTCAGTCTCCTAACTTGGTTCTTTTTCAATATTGTTTTGACTTTTCTAGGTTGTTTGCATGTCCATAAATACTATAGTCTCTATTCTGCCTTATAATATTTTTACATTTTGAAAGTATTTGTTTGCTCAAAAAAGGATATATCCTTGCAGAATTGTTTAGTTGCACTGACATCCAAAACTTTAACATGTCAGAAAAACTATCTGAGATTTGGAAATCAGGCCAAACATTGGGGACACGTCATTTCAGTATCATACACGGGCAAAGGCCAACCAAAGACCAGCTAGGGAAAATGTAACCAGTTCATCTCACTATTTACTGTTTATTAAACACCCAGATTTAGAGAAGTTACTTGTTAACCTGTCAATTTTTGTTCAAAAGTGATGTAAATCATTTGTCAGGTGGAACAGAGAAACCCTAATATTTATAGCCTGTTGGACCTAAACCAGTTTTGTTTTGTTTTTAAGTCTAACTCAGAAATTTTATCCTAACATTTCCTTGTAAATTGTCTATGAATACCCTAGCTACTTATATGCTCTTTGAACTGGTCCTATCCTCTCCATGTTGAGTTAAATAAAAACCTTTATACAAGTTCATTTTATGTTTGCCCCAGAGTCGTGATTTTACCTTTTTGAAAAGTACGTATTTAAACAAAATGATCTTTCAAAACTTTCAGGTTATTTTTCTTATTATATAATTCCATTCAGGCCATGAGTTTTTCAGGAAAAGTCCATTTTGGCAAGATAAATGAAAGAGAACAACTTTGCCACCTCAAAATGTCACAAGATGAAAAAATTCCAAATGTGTATGCAATAACATCCACGATCTTCTATCTGAACATTCTAAATAATACAAGTATGAAGGAAAGAAGGAAATGTTTGGGGAAACATCTCACCAACCCCATCTGAGCATGAGCACATATTTATTGTCTCATGAGGGTCCCAGGACATACCTGGCAGCAGACAATAATGTCATGCTTTTAAGTAGCAGCTGCTAAAATGTTTAATAGCAAAATTATAGTAATAGTTTTAAAAATACAATTTCAGATTCATTCTTTCACCATAGAATTTCACTGTACACTGGTGATAGTTGGCTTTGGCCTGGATTTTAGCTCAACATTGATTGTGACACTCAAGTTCTTCACCATTTGGACAAAATGTGTATTTTTAATGGGAAACAGTACTTTAGCATATGGATGTGTTGTGATTTATTTACCCAAATGCCACTGACATCCATTTTTTAATCACTATAAACATTCTTGTTAACATACCTTGATTATTTCCTTCTGATAAAGTCCTAAGAGTGGACTTGTTAGACACAAAAGATGTGCCCATTCTGAGTGCTGACACATTTTGCCAAAGTGCCCTCAGGAAATGCTGCACCATTTTATGCTCTCACCAGTGGCATCTGAAAATAAGCTTTTGCTCATACCCTTCCTGATTTGGGTACTTTATGTCTATGCACATGTACCATTCTGATGGAGAAAAAGGAAACTCAACTCATTGCCTTTTTTTATTTTTTTTAATTGAGGTACTCGGGCCAGGGATTGACTCCGTATGTCATATGTGGGAAGCCGGTGCTCAACCACTGAGCCATACAGGCTCCCCTGAGTTGGTTTTTTCATTTGTTTGCCTGTTGTTTTGTTTGTTTTTAAGAGGCACCGGGGACCAAACCCAGGACCTCCCATTTGGGAAGCAGGTGCTCAACTACTCGAGCCACATCCGCTCCCCTCATTGCCTCTTTTAACCATTGAAATTAATATTTTTCCATATGTTTGTATTTCTTTTGCTAATTGACTATTATGCTCTTTGCACATGATCCATGAAAGCTGTTTCTACCAGAAGACATTAATCTTTATATGGCTCTAATTGCTAGTATTTAGGAGTTCCTTCTCTTTCTCGCTTCAAAGGAATACAGGAAAAAACATCTCAGTACATAAAATTTGTACCATATTTAAGATTATTTTCATAGCAGAGACTCTCAGGTATAGCAATATACTTTGTTCCAGGCTGCAAACATTTGTAAGGCTCTTGATGCAAAGGGCCAAATTTAACATAAAAGCACTCCCACCAATGTAGTTACACCTTTTCACCAAGTCCCAACTAGCACGACATTTTTTCTTTTAAAAATTTTTGGTAAATTTAAAAGCAATGAATAATACGTCATCGCTATTTTTTTTTTTTTTAAAGATTTTTATTTATTTATTCATTTATCCCCCCCTTGCTGCTTGTGCTCGCTGGGTCAGCTAACCACACCATGCGGGCGGGCTTGCCTTCACCAGGAGGCCCCGGGAACCGAACCCGGGGCCTCCCATATGGTAAACGGGAGCCCTACTGATTGAGCCACAGCCGCTTCCCTGTCATTGCTATTTTAACTACCATTTGTTTCAGTTGTCTACTGGCACAATGTTGAACCCGTTTAAATTTTGACAATGCTCAAATCAGAATGGTGACTTCTAAGTACTTAATATAGTTTAATAATTTAGCTTCAACACGCGCTCTAGCACGTTGCAGAAGATATCAGGAAAAGGAGCCTCCACTGAACACTTACTAATTGTCTAGCACTGGGGATGGCGCAGTGGAATTGAGCACTTTCTTAATCCATACAGCAGCTCAGTGAGGTAGATTATCAACTCTGGCTGCGAGGAAAATAAAGCCGAGACAGGTTCAGCGACATGTTTAAAGTCACAGAGCTCGTAGGGAATAGAGACAGAATTATCTTGTAACTTTCCTTTATGAAGAGTTTCACACAGATGTAACTTTAGAAAGATGATCACGATGAACATGTTCAACAACTGTTAACATCTTGCTGTTCCTTCATCTCCCTGAATGTTATTATTTCAAAACAAATGACCGACATTATAACATTTCTCCCTTCAATAATGCAGCATATAGCTCAGAAAAATGAGGACATTCTCCTGCATATTCTATTCCATTATTGCACTGAACAAGAGTAATAATACCCTAATATTATCTAATATCCAGTGATGACTCGAACCCTCTAATTGTTCCTAAATGTCTCCTATACCTCACAAAAAAAAAAAAAAAAAAAAAAAAAAAAAACTCAGAATCAAGGATCACGTTGTACTTGTTTTTTTTTTTTTAATGCCTCTACATCTCTTTTAATCTAACCAACCTCCCACACTTTTTTTTAAATGACACTGACATTTTGGAGAGACCGGGAAAGCTGTCTTGTAAAATGTTCTCACCTTCTGGAGCTGTCTGATGGATGCCTCATGGTGTTTTATAACTTATTTCTCCATACCCTGTGATTTCTATTAAGTGGACAGTGTATCTACAGAGTAAGATTCAGGTTGCACATTCTCTGAGGACGGGTCACAGGAGATGCCGCGCACTTCATTCCGTCACTTCAGCAGCAGGTGCCTGCCCAGCTGCCACTGGTGACGCTGGGTGGATTGCTGAATGCAGGCCTCTGCACTGTACATTTGGTCCTTTAGCAAGCAATCTGTGCATTGGCACTCTGGCACCACTAAACATGCAGGTGAAAAAACACATTTACCTCATGGTTTTAGCTCTGGTTGATGACCCTTGCCAGAATCAATTATTTCAGGATCACTATCATTATCAGCTTCATTATCATTCCTTCTACTTAACTAGATTTTTTCCCCCAAAGAAAACATTTTCCTGAAGAATGCATTTAGTTAGTGGCATACTTTAAGAACCTCATGATGGTGGTTGAGTTCACGTGTCAACTTGGCCAGCTGTTTGGTCAAGCAAACGCTGGCCTGATTGTAAAGGAGACACTATTTCATGGATTTAATCAGTCACCTGACTACATCTGTGGCTGATTACACCTACAATCAGCCAAGGAGAGTGCCTTCAGCAATGAGCTACATCCCATCCAATCAGCTGAGGGTCTTAAAGTGAGACCTGGGGATTTCAGCAGTCCGGAGAAAGAAATTCTATCCCTACTTCAGTTGCCAGCTCCTCCTGGGGAATTCACTGAAACTTCTACCAGAAGTTCCCAACTTGCAGTCTGCCTACGGAATTCAGATTTGCCAATCCTCACGGTTATGTGAGCCAATTCCTATAATAAATCTTATTCATAATATATATAAATATATATCCATCCTGTCAGTTCCGTTTCACTGGAGAACACTGACTAATACAGTCATCAACTAGAAGAGCTATAGTTCCTCCTAAAAAGGGAGGAAAGGTGCTTAATTCTTTCTCTGTAATTTGCAATTTGTTGAGAAGTCACCTCCATAGGTGACAAATGAGTTGGTTTGTGGTTGGTGAAGGAGTTTGTTTTTGTTTTGCTTTCCTTTTCTTGATTATCTTAATAGACTCAGGGATTTTTATATTCAGTAATATAAATTCTATACTCAATAATTTTTTTATATTCCCTGAAGATTGAATTCAAATAGTGGTTGGTCTCGTTCCAAACCCATTGTTCTTCTACATCATCATCATCGTTGGGGACCCAAATCTACAAACCCATGAAATGTCTCATAGTCAAAAAATTCCACAGAAAAGGTAAGAATAATTTTTTTTAATTTAAGTTTGAATATTAATTTAAGGCTTATAAACCTGAAAATGGGAAGAAGATGAAAGATAGGGTTCTATGTTTTAAAGTCCTAGCTCTAAGCAGTCTATCCATCAATGGTTATTCAAAAGACCAGGTACAGAACCATGAAGCAATTAGTTATGACCTTGAATACACACAGAAGTAGACTGAAGAGTCTTTGGGCAACAGATCATGATGGCCAAGAAAATAATTATTTCTTACAATGGAGATCTTAAACTTAGGATAATATTTGTGGCAAACTTTGGATTTCGTACACATCCTTTTGACCATCCTGATTTTAATTGTTTACTCTTTATAAATAAATCAAAATTTCATAGAGAACAGTCTGAGTACTATAAGAACTCAGTAATCCAGAAAAATCTGTTTGTACCTAGGGGGCCAACAGTAGGAATGGGAGAAAGCATAAAGTATAAAACACCGGATTATAGCCTTTAAAAGAAGAATGCAATTGTATGCCTTTAAAACATGCCAGGTGTTATCAATTAGGCTTATTTAGTCTACAGTATTAATTTATTTAGACAGCCTGCTTTTCCTTGGAAATCAATTTAGTCCTGCTTTGTCACCTAAAAATCAACTTTAGGTCAGTCTATGTGTTGATTAGCACAATTTCTGATTGAACAGAATCTAAACTTGTGAGCTTTAACTGCCTTTTCGTTACAGAAGGACATAAAATTTAAAGTGTAAATCACAGTATTTTAGAAGCCTACAACTTAGCTCTCACAGTAGCTACAACTTTATTGTCCAGTCGTAGTTTAGGTCTTTGCATATTTTGCAATTTCCAAAGTTTAAAATTCAATTTAATATTGTTTGGAAATGCTAGCTCAACATGTATTGTGAATGAGTTCTTCTTGAATCAAACTCAAAACACGTTTCCTTTGCCAAGTTATATTAATCACATTTCTTCAAATCTAAGAGTGCCAAACATCATAAACCAACTTTAGTCTAAAAGTGAGAATTAGAATAAGTACATTTTCAAGCCATTACATTACTGGTTTACCTTCATATGCAAACTCAACATTATTTTCAGTGACCATTTGGAAGCTTCAACAAAGTTAACCTCATGCTCAAGAATGGAGCAATAAAAATTATTTTAGACCACAGATACGGTAGGAGTTTTAGCTAGTGCCGATTTTTAAAATTAACCTTAGATGAAAACATTTTATTATACTCATAATTTCTGCAAAGCAGAGGTTGTAGAGTATTTTCTCTGGTTTCATTCAACAACTGAAAAAAATTGTTCATATAGAGCTTTGTGCCTTGAATGTCACTGCAATCCAGCAGTGACAAGCATTTTATCATTCTTTTTAGTTTGGCACTTTTTAAAAATACTTAATACACAATTACACTTGACTGACATTCAAAGGTTTCCCAGAATATTCCATATGGATATTTTATAAGTCCACCCAAATAGTGTTAAAAAAAAGTATAGGATTCATTTTTCTTTCTTTAAGGAAAATTTAAGCATTCTCCAGTTTAAAATCTTAAAGGAAAAACTCCTACAATTCATAACTTCACTGAGATCAGTTTTTTGTTCTTTATGAAAAAATATAACTGAATGCTTCTATGTCTGTAGTAATAAAACTCCTTCAAGAATGAGAATATCTCTGAAATGGGCGGTTAGACACTCTGGAGAGCAAAGCTGATTACCAAAGTCTCCAGTCCAGTGTCTCTAGATACTTAAAGAAGTTATCAAAGTCAGAACCAAGAAAATCACACAAAAGTTGTTCTCTAAGATGCCCTAATTTTTATTTTTATTTATTTATTTATCCCCCCTCCCCCCTTGCCACTTGTGCTTGCTGTCTGCTCTCTGTCCATTCCCTGGGTGTTTCCTCTGTGTCTGCTTGTCTCCCTTTGTTGCGTCATCTTGCTATGCCAGTTTTCCATGGGTGCAGGCCATCAGCTCTCCGCGGGTGCGGGCTCTCTGCGGGCGCGGGCCAGCTTGCCCTCACCAGGAGGCCCCAGGAACTGAACCCAGGACCTCCCATATGGTAGACGGGATCCTAACTGCTTGAGCCACAGCCGCTTCCCTAAGATGCCCTAATTTCATTAAATTCCAAAGAAGGCTCAGTAGATGAGGCAGTGTCTACAGGTAAGAGACAGAAGTGCATTCTGCAAAGGGCTGCAATTCGGACACGGCCTCCCCAAGACCAGTCAATGCCCAGACTGCATCTGCTTGAGGGGCTGGACTGGGGGCTCTACGAGGCTCTGCCTCCCACGCCAAGGAAATAAAGGGGAAGGTGTGCACAGGAAACCTCAGAGGACATAAGGGCTTTGATAAAGCACCAGCAAAGCACAGTCACCTTACAAGAGGAAATGTTTCTGATGTTCCACAAACACGAGCCAGGTTTGGGAGTTGGGGGCTGAGTCCATACCTTCCATATACTTGAAGTTGGAAAAATCAATATGAACCAGGGGGATCTCAGAAACAGGTACAATAGATTAAAAACGGAATTACAACCTACTATCAGTTTTCTGTATAGTAGTATGAAACACTCAACAAGGAGGATAGGGTTTCTTTTGTATTTTTCAGGATGTCAGATGAGATAAAGAGCAAAAGGATCTCTCTATCATATCTATCAATAGTTCTTTTTCTTTGCATCACATTTGGGTCCCGTTTCATGTACAATATCGAGCTGTAATTACCAACTTTCCGGAGCTCAAAGGAAGATTCAAACTGGTGCCCGGCTGCCAGGAGGAGGACCGCATAATTAATTCCTGACTGTAGTGTTGGCTCAGATTCAAATGCCTTTTTGAACCTATAAAAAAAACCAAATGTACAAGTTTACTTTCTCAATCATGAAACTCGGGGTGTGCAACTGCTTCTGTTTGCATAACTCCAATGGCTGAGCAAGTAAAAATATTCCACTGGCCTTCACCCCAGAATCTAGAGTGCTATTAGTATTTAATGCTTCAGTAACTGCATGTCCTCACCCCATGCTCCAAGGCATTCCACTGCTTAACTCACTCTTCACCCTTTTAAAAAATTGTATCTTCAACAATCTACCAGCAACGTGTGCAGCTGTGTGTGTGGGTAAGCAGTGAAAATTTAAAAATGAGAACCCTAAACATAAAAAGAAGTGGTTTTTTTAAAAAGCTTTACAAAGAGACAAAGCCTGGAGGAGGATCATCTAGGTAACATACCGAAACGATCAGTTCCATAATTGTGAAACAGAAACAAAATTAAGAATGCTGATCACGGACCTTTACAAGGGGTCTGTGAGCTTGAACTGAAATTCCAAAAAAGCAGTATTCTTGTGGGGCCGTGTGGGTGCAGGTGTGACACATTTATTAAATAATACACGGTACAGCGTGGACTTAGTAAGGGGTTCACCTGACTGGCCCCTGCTGTAAGGAATGAAGAAAAGCCAAGGTTGTGCCTGTGCATACTAATTCTGGCTCAAAGAGAATAAGAACCCTTTTCCAAATATTCATGTAACTGAATGTCAACCTTTGAAAACACTTGAACATTTGAAAAGGCTTCAGTGCTTGCACTTTCACTGTATTTTCAAGGTAATGCTTCCTAGCACCCATTTTAAGGGTTTCTTTACATACATCATTAAACAGGCAACAGAGTCCTTCAAGGTAATTTCATTTGGGAGCATGAAGAAAAAGGAAATTAAAATAAATGCCCTAGAAATTAATAGAAACTACCTGAGAGAAACCCATAAAAACTCAAATCTTTATTTTAAAAAATCAGATTGAAGAAAATATAAGGACTAACTACCTAACGAATGACCATTTGGTGATATATATATATATGGGAAAATGCATTACCATCCCAAATAAGAGCATTTCTATTTAAATTTTAACTGTGACGATGGAAAGACAGGAGTCACAAAAGTGGTAGCACATTAGCACATATTATATTACATTCTTGGTTTTTATATATACTTGAAATATTCCATAATTTAAAGTAAGTCCAACTTCACTGAAAGAAGTACATTTTTCTGAATGTTGAGGCTAATGCTCCCTTTTTAAGAGTCTTACTTTTTAAGTGGAACAAATATCTCTGAATGGAATAAAAACCCAAATACAGTCAGTATTAATCTTAACTAGTTGGTTCTTATAGTTATGTGCTCGTGATTTTTTAAAAAAATCTTTCCAACTACATCGCTGTAGGTGATTAAAAAGCATTTTTATCTCAACAGAAGTGCAAGGGTTTCCCACCTCTAAAGTGGAAAAGGTATGTAGCCAGGCTGCAGATATTAAGCACTAGTCTTATCAAAGAAAGGCAGGATTCAGAAGTCCATTGACATATTGTATAAGTATCAAAGGTCTCCGACTTTGTTCAGAGGCAAGAAAGGACTCCCAGTAAAGAGGCTTTAGGAGAAGGAAGAATTTACACACCTTCCTTTCTACCAGGAAGGGCCTTATGTTCCACATCAAGACACGCAACATTTTTCAACAAAAAAACATTTTTCCCTTTTTCCTGAAACCAAAGAACAAAGCACATCTCTCTTAAAGATATAAAAAAGAAGATGCAACTAAGCAAGACATGCCCAAATCAATTAAGAAATATTGGCTGATACCCTCTACTTATCCAAACCAATCAAAATGAAAAGTTGGACCTGCATACTGTTAATCTGTTTTTCTGTTACCAAAAATGTCATTTTTTTCTGTATTTTTAACTCAAATACACACACATACACACACACACACACCCCAATAAAAACTAATAATGCATTCTTTTCTAGGGCTCACATAACTCCATGGCAGTAAGTTGGGAACTGAGAAAAAGACAACATTTTCTGGAGATTAAATAAATACAGTATTTCTTGGTAGAAATTTGTCAATTTCTATTAAAATTGCAAAAATTTTAAAAAGCACCCTACATACCCTTTGACACAACAATTACACATATATAAATTTATACTAAGGTAAAACATTAAATATGTAACCAGAAATTTAGCTCCAAAGATATTCATTACAAGATGAAAAATTACTCTAAATTTGCAACATTATAAATGTAACATGGAATAAAACATGTTCCAAATGTTGGAAAACTATGTAGGCCAATTATGTTGGAAAAGAATATTCAAGGTCTTGGGGAAACTTGATTCCAAATAAGATGTAGTAGTTCACTCGGAAGTCATCACTCCTACAACTAAGAAAAAAAAAAGAATACATTTCAAAAACAATTTTATAGACATTGGAGATTTATGGAAACGACAAAAAATCATGGAAATAAAATTCCAGAGAGGGAAGAACCTTTCCAAGATGAGATGACTTCGTGCTGTCCTCCATGGTGGCATTTGCTGATTCTGAGCATAAGAATTCTGAGCATAAGGCTTGGGCTTGGCATTGGCAGAGAAACTCTACCTATGTGAAATTCTACCAGGGAAAGGAGAAACTAGTGGTTTTCTTGATAACTGCATGGGTTGGCATAACATAATGAGACCTGGAGATGCCCCAAACATGTAGCCAGCTTTCCCCACAGGGCATCTGTTGAGTGGGGGGTGGTATGGGAGGCTGTGGGTGAGGACAGGACTAAGATGACAGAGAGAAGTCTCGAAGTCTGGCAGAGCTTAGCCGTGAAGGTCCATTAGAGGAGGAGTCTGCAGCAAATATACAACAGGTCTCCTCCTTAAGGAATCTACCAAATTTTGGCACTTTATGACGGGGGATACAAAGCACTAAACTCCAGAAGGCCAGTATGAATCTCCCACAGTATTTAAGGGCTAAGGAGACAGAGGACTGCCAGGCTCTTCATCAAAAGCCCAAGAGGGGAAGCAGCTGTGGCTCAAGCAATTGAGCTCCCGTTTACCATATGGAGAACCCAGATTTGATCCCTGGGACCTCCTGGTAAAAAAAGAAAAAAGGTGTCCCAGACCTGCGCGGCGTGGAGAGGCGCAGGGCCCTCTGCGTGGCACAGTGGCACACCAAAAAAAAAAAGAGGACGACGCAACCTGATTGAAAATAGGAAGGAAAAAAAAAAAAAGCCCAAGAGGGGGAGCAGGTGTGGCTAAAGTGGTTGAGCACCTGCCTCCCACACGGAGGTCCTGGGTTTGGTTCCTGATGCCTCCTGAAAAAACAAAAACAAACAACAAGCAAAACAAATGAAAAAACTAACTCAGGGAACCCAATGTGGCTCAGTGGTTGAGTGCCAGCTTCCCACTTACAAGATCCTGGGTTTAATTCCCAGTCCCCAGTAGCTAAAAAAAAAAAAATAAGAAAAGCAAAAATCCAGGAGGGCCATAGCCAAGAAGCAGAGACAAAAAGAGATAGATTGGCTGAACTGAAACTGAAACCCAGACCAAACCCAATTCAATTCCTGGTTAAGAGAGGAAAGGGAGAGCCTTCTGTGAGAGAAAATAACATCTTCAGTCTCAACAATTCTTAAATACAAAATGCATGGCATAAACAATTAAGAATTATTAAATATGTGAAGAGCCAGGAAAATGTGACCAATAAACAAGAGCCAAAACAGTCAAGGATATTTCAGATGTTTGTAGACAAGGACTTTAAAATAATTACTATACATATGGCAAAGAAAATAGAGAAAAAGATGGATAAAATGGGTGACAGATAAACGATCTTACCAGATTTGGACTCTAAAAAGTAATCAAATAATCTAGAACTAAAATATACACTATCTGAAAATGAGAATTCATTTTAGGGTTTAATAGCAGAAGACAGGTTTGGTAAATTCAAAAATAGGTCAATAGAAAGTATATAAACTGAAGCAGAGAGAGAGAAAAAAAAACACAATGGCACATAAGAGACACGTGGGACAGAGTTAAATGATCTAACATATGTGTTGGTATAGCTCCAGAAAGAGAGAGAATATGGAACAAGAAATATTTGAGGACATTTTAATGGCCAAAATGTTCCAAAACTGATGAAAAACATCAACCCAAGATCCAAAAAGCTCAGCAAACCTTAAGCAGCATAAAATAAAGTAATCGTAGTCTAAATGCTGAAACCAAAGACACAGAAAAAATCTTAAATCAGCAATTGGAAAAAAGATTACTTTCAAGGAGCAGTAAAACTGAGAATTGATTTTGCAGTGCAAACTATGGAAGACAGAAGATAATGGAATAACACCTTTAAAGTGATAAAGGGAAAAAACACAAGGTTAAAAAAAAAAAGTATTTTCAGAGGAGCATAAACTGTGATAATTTGTTGTCAGTAGATCCATGCTACAAAAAAATACAAAAAGTACTTTTTTAAGCTAAAGGAAGATGATCCCCAGATGAAAGCACTTAACCACAGAAAGGAAAGCATCAGAAGGAGTTAATATGTGACTAGATGTAAAAGATATTAACTCTTTAAAAGCTATTGACAACTTAAACTGTGGTAAGTTTCTTTCTTTGTTCAGGAAGTGGTAAAGTACAAATTAAGGTAGAATTCAAGGATGCAGATTATAATTTCTAAGAACTACTGAAAGAATTATATAAAAAGTATCACTAAAGAGTTGGTACAGGAGAAAAGGGAGTAACAAAAACACTAGATTAATAGAAAATAAGGCAGAAATGGAGAAATTAAGGAGCAAAGAACATGAGACAAACAGAAAATGACATAACTTCAACTATCAGTTACCACATTAAATGTAAATGACTTAAACACTCCAAATAGAAGAAATTTGTCAGATTAGATTTAACAACAATAAAAAGACTTGACTATATGCAGTTATAGTAGACATACTTTAAATATAAGATATAGATAGGCTGAAAGTAAAAGGATGTCTAAAGACATACCACACAAACACTAACCAAATGAAATCTGTTATAACTATGTCTTAATATCAGACAGTACTAACTTTAAAGCAAAAAGTATTATTGGTGATAAAATGAGACATTTCATAATAAAAGGGTAAATTCAGCAGGAAAACATAATAAACTTAATAATGTACCCATTAACATGGTTTTAAAATATATAACACAAAAATTTACAGAACTAAAAAGACAGAAAAAATACCATCATAGTTGGAGATTTTAAAACACTTCTCTCAGCAATGATAGAACTAGCAGACAAAAAACATCAAAAAGGAAATGGAAGATTTGAACATGATTAAACAAATTGACCTAATTGACTTATCTGAAAACTACTCCCAATAACTGCAGGCCATATTCTGGGCCATGAAGCACTTCTCAACATATTTCAAAAGACTTAAACTACAAAAGATAAGTTTGAAAAATTGGCGAACCATGTCTGAATAACCCACAAGTCAAAGAAGAAATCATGCTGAACATTAGAAGGTATTTGAACTGAATCATATTGAAAGTTCAATATATCAAAAATTTCTGGAATACAGAACAATATACACTTTTACATGCATATATTGGAAAAGGAACAAGGTTAAAAAATCACTGCTGTAATATTCCATCTAGAAAAAGAGCAGTCTATTAACCCCAAACAAAGCAGAAGGGAAGACATAATAAAGGAAAGAGCAGAAATCAGTGAAACAGAAAGCAACTGTGCAATAGAGAAAATCAATAGTGCAGAACTTGGGTCTTTGCAAAGATAATAAAATTGATAAACCTCTCTCATCGAGAGAGAGAGAGAGAAATTACTACCATGCTCTCAAGAAAGAAAAAAAAAAGGTGGTGGGGGGGAATATCAGGACAGATTCTGATGAAAGTAAAAGGTTATTTTAACAACTTTATGCCAATAAATATGACAACCAAAGTGAAATGGAAACATTGTTTGAAAATCACATGTTAGCATGACATAAGAAAATATGGAAAGTCTGGATAGTCCTATATCTGGTACAGGACCTATCACAATCCTGCCAATCTCGTTGATCACTGAATCTCAGGCCCTCACTCATGGGGATGCCTGACACATTGCAGGTGATCACAAAACACCTGCTGAGTGAAGACAGGATGCTCCCACTTCTTTCCAAGATGAGAGAAGTGGTAAAAACAGTACGTAATGGAAGATAGTAGCTAATGGAAGTTACTAATTTCAGCAGTCTAAATCCTGACCTTGATAAAAACCATATGACTAGAAAGCTATATCCTTAAATCACATAAATTAGTGCATTGCATAGGACCTTCACTGCATTACCTTTTTTTTTTTTTTTTTTCCCCCACTAAATTTAACTCAATATATTTCAGGTAAGTGAAAATGGTGCTTAATGTATTATTTTTTTGTTTTTTTAATATACTTATTTTTATATTTTTAAAGAAACTTAGATTACATAAATGTTACACAAAAAATATAGGAGATTCCCATATACCCCATTCCCTAGCCCTCCCACATTTTTCCCACATCAACAACATCCTTCATTAGTGTGGTACATTTGCCACAATTAACGAACATATCTTGGAGCATTGCCACTAAGCGATGATTATAGTTTACATTATGGTTTACAATCTCTCCTGCACATTTCTGCAAGTTATTACAAGATTCCATTACATTTTAACGTTATTGGAATTCACTACTTTTTAAAAAAATATATTGAGTATAGTGTTTTTATATCTTTCACTGCTACCTACATTGGGTCTTATAAGAGAAATTCTTTGAATTTATTGCTAGGGAGAGTTTAGTTTCCTCTGATGAAGTGATATATGATAAAGTAATATATGATGCTTTTCTTTTTTCATTCTGCTATGAAGGCATCCAATGGCTTGAAGCTCAGTCATGGCAACGACGCTGATCCTTATTTTTTGCTGTATTTATATCCTCGATCTCCTTGTTCCTAATTTCCCTTCATATTTTATCATTTCATTGCATTTTTAGATTCAAACTTTATATAAATATATAGAGATGCTAAAATAATGAAACTATTCTTGATCTGTTTTAGCTGATGACATATCAGTCAGCTTAAGGTTAGTTGTGCTGCAGTAACAAACAACTCTCCAGTCCCAGTGGTCTGCAACTCCTGTTCATGCCTTCATTCTGTGTCGCCTTCCCTGTGGGATAGAGCCTGAAGGAGCAGCCTTATCTGAGAAATGGCCAAGGAATAAGCGTACATGGCACAACCACAAAAACGCTCCCAAAGCTTCTGCTCAGAATGCATATCAAGCAAGACACGTGACCAAGTCTGGTGTCATGGGGTGGAAATATATAATCTTTGATGGGGAGGGCAGTGAATTATTTTTAACAATAGTAAAATATACAGACCACAGATGATATTCTCCACTGAAGAAAACTGTGATTAACACCAAATAAATACCAAGAAACAATAGTAGTAGCTGCCTCCAATTACTGTGCACCTACCAGACACAGGCATTGTTCCAGACACTTCAGGCAGAATATTTTGAATTCCAACAACTCTTTAAGGTAAGGGAGATTCTCTCAATCTGCACAGAAATATTCAGTCATGCAGCTTAGAAGTGGCCAAGCTGGAACTTCAAAGCCTGAGTCCTCGTCTCTGTATCACTCTACTTGCCCTGTGGTGTATATGAAAATGGTTTTTGTTTTTTTCATTACTTTCTCTTTTTTTTTTGAGTTAAAGGCGGTTGAGTGAAACACAAAAAATCAAAATGAGAAATAAAGCAGAAAGAGATAGAATTTAATGATAAAGTTTGCATACCATATACAACAGAAATGGGTATTGATATATTTTAGGAAAGAATGGTGTTTTTCATAAAATAGATTTCCATCTGCCTCAGACTGAAGAATGATATTTCAATCCGTAGTCCTGGCAATCCTGATGAAATGTGACCATAAAAAATGCACCAAAGGTTTATGTTTTTAAAAACTTTATAGTTCAACTAGCAAGAGGATAAATGAACATGAAAAATATGTTAAGTCCTCACCTAAGGAAATCTATAAACAGTGATTCATAGTGCAAAACTATAGAGACAGAGAAATAAACTGATTAGATTCAAGTGAAGGTAAATCAAAGAAGACTTTTCCTGAAGGAAACAATCCTTAAGGAGGAACTACATGTTCATGTCTTAAGAGAATTCTAGTGGCTATGTTCAAGTGCGGTTATGAAGTTACTTCCACTATTTTTTTTTTTTTTAATTTTTATTTTAGTACTATCTCCTTGTTGAAGTGGGCTAAATAATTTGCAGTCTTCAATTCATTAAAAGATGCAAACTTCTCATTCAAGCTTTCAAAGCAATGGAGTTTTGTCCAAGGACCACCTTCTTACTAGCATTGCATTTGTCAGCTGATGGCAAGTCCTTGGTGATAAAGTAAGTGGTGCAGTCTCCATGACGGAGGCTCTGTTCATTTTTTTGCATCTGCACTGAGCTGTTCAACAAAAATCATGAATGAAAGAAACACTGCTGAATTGGTTATTTCTCACTAAAAATGTCCATCAAAGAAGAAACTGAGCTCGTCCTTTCTCATTTTTCCTTGTTTATGACATAACAGCTGTGAGTCTTTCTGTGAAACACAAGAGTAATGTCACGGTGCTTCACGGACCTCAAGGAGCACTGCTGAGACTATCACTCATAAAATAGCTCACAGGCAAAGCAGGACAGCAAGAGAAGACAAGGAGTCTCAAATCACCCTGCTGATTTGATCTGCAGATGAGAGAAAACCCTGTCTCAAACTCAAACTATTTATTTGTATAGATTGCTTATTACAATAAAAAACTCTGGAAGAAAACTCTATCTTCTTCCAGTCTTTAACTATACATTTTTTTTTTTTGTCAGAAAAGGAGACTCATGCTTTTTTTATTATCTATATTTTTTATTTGACATATCATGATGTGTCACTATTAAACATTTTTAAAAATCACAATTTTGAGTGGCTGATAGTCCATCAGATGGGGATGTCATTCTTTGTTTAACAATTTCTTTACCACTGGACATTTATGTTTCTTTCAATTTTCTGTTACCATAAAATTCAGTGTAGTGAACATCCTTATAAACAGGTCTTTGTTTCCATATCTGCTCTTTCTTTAGGATGGTTTCAAATAGCAAAACTGGATCAAAGAGCTGAATTATTTCAAGGCTCTTGATGTATAATACCAAATTGTTTCCAGAAAGACCTTCTGAATTTACATTCCCAAGAACAGCGTAGGAAAGTGGCTTTTTTTTTCATTATACCCATGCCAAAATAGAACATTCCATCTCTTCTCATCTTTCTCAATTGGTAACTTAAAAAAATACATATCTCAGGATTTGAATTTGTACTTATTTGACTATTCCTGAGGATGACGTTTTCTTATGCTTATGATCCATCTCCTTTTATCTTTCCAAGAATATCTAATTCACAACCCACATTCTAAAAGGCGGAGACCCACTACATGGAGTTCTGAAGGGGAGACAGGCTGGGGGCAGGGATTGGACTTATCTTTGAGGATATCAAGAACGGTAAAGACTCAGGAGGCAGTGACAGCAAAATCTGAGGAAAATCCAAACATTTAATAAAAGGAGAATAGTCATATTAATTAATTATGGTTAATCTACTCAATACAATGGATCCAATAAAGTTGAAATAGCAGGGGCAAAGAAATCCACATTGTTAAAAAGCTCCCCAGGTGATTCTGATGTTCAGCCACATTTGGAGCTATTGATTTGGTTTACTGAGTGAAATCACCTCTTCTTCCATATTCTCCTTCCTTTTCTTCATAATGCCTGGTGCCCATCTAGTTCGCTCACTCACCCCTCTGATAACTGCATTATATAAAGCAAGCCTTAGCAGCTCTCCTCAGGTGCTCGGTTTTGTTAGTCCCAATTAGGAGACCTAATATGTCTATGGCGACATATTAAATATCATCATTCTTGGACCTTGACTTAGTCATGCCATAACAGAGCTTTATTCAATCAATCATCCACCAATGCAATTGTAAATCAAGACCAAATCATGAGCTCATGTCCCAGGGCACCTGCTGACAAAGCAGCCATGGGCACACTGTGTTGCCCAAGAACCCAGGTCATCAGGGCCTGATGGTCCCTCAAGGGCCACCAGCATCTGGCACCACATGCTGAGTGTCATGCTGAGTTACTGAGACCTCCTTAGGCTCTGAGTTCTAAAAATAAAATCACCTAAATATTGGGAACTCACATAGCAGATACTATAAAGGACTAAATCAAATGAGGTCGACAGGATGATAGCAGAAGGAGGGTGGTGGAAATGGAGAGAGCCCTGAGAAAGGTATCTCAATGCCAACAAAAGGGAAATGGACTAATCTGGCAAAAAGGAAAACAGACGTTGGTCTTTGTTTGTATGTTGATTGGCCTGTTACATGACTTCTCCAAAGTAAAGCCAACTATATTAATAAGGTAAAACCCACATCTTTATTAGGCACACATTACTGTTTGAATTGCACTGTCACTGACGTAAAAGAAAATCAGTTGATAAGACTAGGCTCTCTGTTTTCTCCCAAGTGAGTATGGAAAAGTGAACACATTAATATGACCAAAACAAACTTAATGCTTTTAATTTCCTGGTGATGGATCTTTCTGGCATTACAACAGGAGAGACATGATTATGCAAATACAGTACAGGCACCGAATTTCCTCTCAAAGTTCTGAAAACGACTTCAAACCTCCCCGCAAGAATGAGAATCCCCTCCCCTCCAAAACAAACCGTGATTTCAGGCAAGCCCTGTCTCTCCCAGGAGACCCCGCGATAGCCCTGATACATGGAATGCAAACAAGGCTTGGGAACAGGTATACGGACTCTATGGTTTTCCATCTTCAGCTAAAATGTTTTACTAGAAATCAGAGAATAACAACTCTTAGGAATATTCTCAGAAAAGGGAAATTTAATCTAATCAATGTCCATTTTCAGCTTGGTTATGTTAGTAAATAAGTGAAGAAATAAAAGATGCTTTTACATGTTATACAATAAGATTATAACACTAAGTGCCTAGACTTTAATACATGTAGCCTCATTTAATCTTCACAAGAGAGTATGCATCTTCCCGAGGTGATCTGTCTAAACCAGTGGTAACCCTCCCATCCTCCCATCCTCTGTTAGTGATGTGCATGGCACTGGGCTGACGACGAAACACTAGCAGCATACAGAAGTGTAAGGAAAGTCTGGCGAGAGTCTTTATGTGAGTTCTTTCTGCATCCTAAGAAAGAGATGCAGAAAAAGATGGCCTCCTTTTCCCTTAAGACATTGGTGCAGCTAAACTGGACTGATACCAGGAACAGCCACAGGCCCTGACAACCCCAAGGAAGCAGCCAGCAACTGAAGGAAACTTTCAAGCTGACGGCCCAAGCTAGCTAGAGCTAACCCTACATCCGGGCTTCATGGTTTGCGAGATAAATTTTCTTACTGTTTAAGCCCAGGGGAGTAAAGTGCTTTACTACTTGTAGGAAGCCAAGGGCATCCTCACCCTTCGAGGTGGATATTTTCTATTTTGTATATAAGAAATCTGAATTTCCTAAAGGTTAAATAATCGGCCTAAGGTCATACCATTCCCAAATATTGAGTCAACATTGAATTCCACGGCTTCCCCATGTCCGTGCTCTTTGAACTCCAACATATAGACATTTCTGGAAATGTCTATTCCTGGAAACTGTGAGAAAGAAAGTCTGAGATGTAGTAAAAAGATCACTGGATCTGAAAATAAAATTAGGTTTGAAATCTTATTAATTACAGGACATCAAGAAATCACTTAAGTTCTTTGAGTTTCAATTTTTCAGCTGGAAAAATTAAGGGAAATGTTAGCCTTGCCTCTTTGAGCCTTCTAAGCCTCAAATAGTTAACTAACATATTAAAAAAACACAAAAAAAACCTTATGTGAACTCTAAAGTTTAAGGGTCTGATTATTCTTTCTATCTATGTGAATAAATACTGCACATAACAAAATGTTCTGAATAAGTCACGTGGGACATGAACTCCGCAGAACGATTTCATGATTATTTCTTTTTAGATTAGGACAAAAAATAATATGTGGAGATAATCTTGGCAACTAGAACTTTCCATGGCCCTCCAAGTACTCCATGGTGATCTGTCCACAATATTTGCTTGGATCACGTCCAGTTTTATGTCTGTCACTGCAGAAACTCGGTGGCCTTTTTTTAGGTTAAAAGTCCAGGCTCTTAGGTCACAATATCACATACTTTGCAACTGGATAGCCCCCCTGCTGCCCACCTCCCCTTCTCTCATCTTGCTCTTTTTCCTACAGCCGCCCCAAACGTCCTCTGATCAGCATGTCTGACAGGCACCATTACTATCCTCTTAACTTGTTTAAAACTTTACACTGAACAGCTATGACAAAAGGATGTACAACTTTTAACACACTAAAAGCTAAAAGCAGTTCAATTCCCTAAAGATGAAAAAAGGATTTTTTTCATATCTTAATTTAAACTATAGAAATTTAAATATAGAAAAGATAGCATATTTCAACCATCCCCAAGAGCTTCAATGAACTAATAAGCTAAGGAAATGAGCATCAAATGGTAGAGAACTACTCTCTTTTAACTGAAGCCAGCAGGATGTATTCATCCAAACCATTCACCCAGATAAGACTCAACAACGAAAGTTTGTTCTAAGAACATATAGTTGTGCTAACTTAAAAAAAAAAAAAAACTAAACCATAAAACTCTTTTTCTTATTTTTGATTTTTTGAACCCCCAAGAAAAGCTCTCATTCGACCTGGTCTCCCTAAGCTGTAAAAGGGCATCATGGAAGCAGTACTTGTACCATATGTTATGCTCAGAGGAAGGGAAGCATTCTCCCTCTACTACAAGGAATGGACATTTAATGTTTTAAAGATGTTCAAAGGTGGGGGGTGGTAAAAACCACGAGCTGTGATCCATTCTGATGACAAAGGTTTGGGGCCCTTGCTCTACTGAGTTTACGCCCTTAGCCTTAAACTTTCCACGGCCAGCTGAGAGCTGCTTACCAAGCCAACAAAAAAGTATTCCAGCCATAGAGTCACCCCTGAAGCCTGAAGTCTGACCACGGGCCATGACCAGCCCACTCCTTGTCCCAGCACGAGGCAAGTGGGGACACAGAGGGTTATGGCTCAAAGGAGGTCAACGGAAACGTCTCTTTGGGACCTGTGGCCCAGGGAAGGCACTGGGATGCTGGGTACATCTGGCCCGATGCCAGATAAACTAAGAGCAAGGGGTAACTTCCTTCTCAGCGCTAATAGCAAGGGAGGCGAGGGAGGATGGAGGCGAGGGAGGATGGAGGCGAGGGAGGATGGAGGCGAGGGAGGATGGAGGCGAGGGAGCATGCCAGCACAACTGAGTGTATCTTCGCACTACTGTCAAAGTTGGACCAAAACAATAGGAAATATGGAGGAAGCTGTAACACTGTGAGGACATGGAAAAACGCCCATGTTAAAATAGGAGCCTACCATCAAAAGACTTCAGATTCTAACAGCCTTCCCAGTTCTTACTAGGAAATGGGTGAAGAGCTTAAAATTAAACTATAGAAACCCAGACATCTTTAACTTGACCCGAAGACCTTGAACACAAAGCTCTTTTGAGAGACAGTTAATGCTCCTAGGCTAAATGGGAATTAAAAAAGAGGAGCCAGAACCTGGAAGTACAGAGAGTGAAAACAAACACAAAAGCACTGGAAAATACTCTGATCTGTAACTGAATGCCACGTGACCTTGAAATCTCAGAGTAGGGTAAATTACTTTGTTTTCAAGTGGGGAAAAGCTTCTATTTTATTCCTGTGCACGAAGCACACTAACCTTATTTAACAGCTGTTATTTGAATTCATTGACCATGCAAACCAAGCTTTGCAGAATTCCCTATGTGGTTCAGTATTGCTGCCAAAGCAAAGCACTTCCACAAGGCATGATGCTTTCCAAATATCACATTCTAATTCTCCTGCTATTAAGAATTTTTCTGAGTATAAATCTCTTTTGTAACAGCAGAAAAAAATTGGTTAAGGGAAACTGTAGAACTCTGCATTGCAGTATGAATTTAGAGTACAAATCAAAAGTTTCCCATGAAGAATCTAGGAAATCACTGCCCCCAAGTTTTTCTCCTTGGTTATAATCCATTATTTCCCATCAGTCCTCTTGTAAACTGCTAAAATGATATATGATTTACTAAAAAAGATTTACTAAAATGATATGATTTACTAAAAATAGTATAAGATTTACAGCTAATAGCTATGACTACTAGTTCACATCTTCAAATTTTTTATGGTTATCATTGAGGACTCCTGAATTAAGTCAACTTCCTTTAGTAACTTTTTATCAGGGAACATTCTAGGAATACTAAAAAGTGTAAGAGAATAATATAAGCAATAACCAAATGTACCCACCACTCAGCTTATGACTCAAATATAAAATATACTCAAAGCCACATGTGACTCAATCCATGAGTCCTTTCTGCTCCTTCCTCCATGTGGGAAACCATTATACTGAATTTGGAGTTGACTGTTTCCATTCATGCATCCATATTTTTACTATAAATGTATGATTGTTTTTAAATGTTACATAAAGTATACCATACTCTATGTATCCTTTGGTCACCAGCTTATTTTGCTCACTTTTTTAAAAAATTTATCTTGATACTTATAACTATTATGAACATTAATGAAGTGACTATTCTTAGGCATGTCTCAAGAGCTTCTCTAGGTTATATAACTAGGAGTAGATCTGCTGGCTCTAAGGTAAGCAAGGTGCCAACTTTTCTTAATAAAGCCAAATTTCTTTAGGTGGAAAATTTATACCACAACCAGCAGTGGATTAGAATTCCCATTTCTCTGGCATCCTTGCCAACAAGTGATATTGTCAGATACATAAATTTTTGTAAATCTGAATGGTGTAAAATTGTATCTCATTTTAACCTGCAGGTTAAGCATTGTTTTATATGTTTTTTAAATGTTTATTGACCATTTGTGACTTCTTTTTTGTGAATGGCCTGACCTTATCCTATCCCATTTTCTGTATTTTTTCTTAAAGATTTTTAGGGGTTCTTTATATATATACTGAATATTAATCCTTTATTGGCCATATGCACTGCCCCCTGTGTGTGGTTTATTTTTGTCACTTTGTTGATGCTATCTTTTATATTTATCCATATACTTACACTGCACTACATTCCTTCCTATAGATATGCATTTCCATCTGGTATCATGTCCCTTCAACCTAAAGATTTCTCTTCAATATTTCTTGAAGTGAAGGTCTGCTGGCAACAAGTACCTCGGTTTTGCTTATCTAGAATGGCTTTATTTTACCTTTATTTTTGAAAGATATGTTTGCTGGGTATAGAATTCTAGGTGCACTGAGTTTTTCCTTTTGGCACTTTAAAGATGCCATAGCATTGTCTTTTGGTGTCTTTTTGACAAGAAGTCAGCACCTCTTATTTCCCCTGTAGGTAATGGATTTTTTTCCCCTTAGGCAACATTTATGACATTTTCTTTATTTTTGTTTTTCAGCAATTTTACATTTCCTTATTTCTCCTACAACTCCTCATATATTTACCCATTATATACATCTTTTCCAGCAGACTCTTTAACACATTTATCGTTACTTTAATGCCCTTGTCTGATAATTCCAAATTCTGTGTTATCTGTGGGCCTACTTCTATAGAATGACTTTTTTTCTTCTGACTATGGATTACACTTTCCTATTTCTTCATTAAACTTTTCTAGAAATTTTTGATGCTACACTAGCCTTAGGATTCTGTTGTGTTTTGTTCTAGTAGGCAAATAATTCATCAGTGGTTCACCTTGATCTTGTGGAGGCTTGGTTTTAGGTTTTATTAGGGTGGCACTGTTTCGTTTCTGCTCTCTCCCTTTGCCCTGGAATGTAGTTTTATCCCATTCCCTTTGCCCTGGAATGTAGTTTTTATTCCTAAGGCTTGGCCCTTCTGGAATTTCAGTGGAAAGCTCAAGTTTTTATAAAGTTCCTCTAACTTGGTGAGGTTCAAACTCCAAACTCTGTCTCCTCAGCATTGTCAAGTACTGAACTCTCTATTAGCTATTTCAGCCTTCCCTGGGCTCCTTGGAATTTTACCCCACACATACACACTTCAGGGATCAGCCAAGAAAAGGAGGAGAATTTATATGCAGACTTTGGGGCTCCTCCCTCTGTGGCTCATTTACTTGGGGGATATCCCACTCAATTTTTAGCCACTCTGGCAGCCTTAAACTCCATCCTCTGATCCATCAGGCCAAACAGAATGTGATTTTCTTACTGATGAATGGATAAACAAGATGCAGTATATTCTTATGATGGATTACTCAGCTGTAAGGAGAAATCAATTGTGGAAGAAATCAATGGAGGAAATTTGAAGATATTTTGTTGAGTGAAATAAACCAGACACAAAAGGATGAAGTGTGTATGATTTCATTGATATGAACTAAATAAAACAAGTAGATTATGGAGTTGGACTATGAAGTGTAGGTTGGTGGGAGATGAAATGTGGGATGAGAAGGGGGAGGTGATGCTGGATATATGTAGAATGTTTAATAAAGTCAAATGTAAATATGTGGTAATGGTTGGACTTGATGGTAACACAGTATGATGAGAGTAACAAAAACTGTTGATTTATGGATGTGACTGGCTGAAAGGAGTAGGTCAGGAAGATTAATGTTAGGAGGAGAACAGCTGAAGGATAATATTGGGAGTGTGTAACAATGCTTTGGGAAGTAGATGAGGATTGTGGGTAATATGAATACATGAAAGTTCTACTACAGGATGTTAAGAATGTGGGGATACCTTGGAAAAATACAACTAATTCAATTTACAGACTATAGTTAATAACAATATTGTAAAGTTTTGTAGCAAAAGCAGAGTTGGTACTATATGAATTCTAAAGGTAAAAAAAGAATATAGGGTTTGGTTTTGTGAGATATAAATAAGATTATGCATTTTTTCTCTTCATTTTTTTCAATTAATAAGGAGAACTTGACTATGTCATTTAACTAATCTGTGTTCATCAGTGCATCCTTCTGAAAACCAGAGGAACAACTGAGTTAGTATTAATAGTTGGAATTAGATGAGATAAAAGTGCCTGAAAAAGGACTTTTTAGGAGTAATGTTTCCATAGCTTGTTGAGCTGCCTTTTTCTGTTCTTTCATTTTTGTGAATTTGAAATAAAGTTAATTTTTTTTTAAATGTGATTTTCTGCTTGAGTTCTGTCTTCCTTGTGCCCTGCAGACCAGCCAGTGTTTCCAAGGGAAAAACCATTTAAATGTGGATCTTTCCCAATGGGATGCCCTTCATCAAAGGGCTAAAACCTCTCCAGGTTCTGACCTCTTTTAGTCACTCTTGGGCCTTCCTAATTTTTTTTTTTTGTTGGGGGGGGGGGTTGTTTCCAAAGTTTAGTCTTATTATTGGCAGGAGGATTAGTACAATAGAAGTAGCTCTGCCATTTCCAAAAGCCAGAAGCTTGATGAGCAGAACTAAGAATTTTTTTTTTTTAGGAAGTACCGAGGACTGAACCCAGGACCTTGTATGTGGGAAGCAGGCACTCAACAATTGAGCTATGTCTGCTCCCCAATGAGAGTTGGTTTTTTCATTTGTAAACAGTTTTGTTTTAGGAGGTACCGGGAATTGAACCCGTACATGGGAAGCAGGTGCTCAACCACTTGAGGTACATCCACTCCCCCAGAAGTAAATTTTATTGCAGTCAAGTTAATGCTGTTTTTAAGCCTTGTTTAAGAAATCCTTTGCTGTCTTAAGGTCATAAATATAGCTTGTATATTTTATTCTAAAAGCATTTTTTCATATTTAGGTCTCTAGTTCACATGGATTTTTTTTTTTTTTTTTTTTTTAATGCATAGTGTGAAGCAGGGATGCAATTTTATTTTTCTAGGCAAATAACCAAATTTTACTAGTACCATTACTGAAGAGTCCATCCTTTTCCTTCTGGTTCACGAGGCTCTCTCTGTCATAAATCTCATCTCTCCTATTTCTCGGCCTGTTCTGGCCTCTTTCTTCTGTTCCAATGCCTTATTTGTCTATATCTATGTCCATATTGCAAAATCTTAATTATTGCAGCTTTATAGTAAGTCCTGTTAGCTGGTAGGCCAAGAACCCCCACCTGTTCTCCCAAAACTGCTTTCCCTATTCTTGGCCCTTTATTCTTTCAAAGAAATTTTAGAATCACTTTGTCAAAAGCCCTTCCGGGGTGAATTAACATCTTTAAAATATCAAGTCTTCTCACCCACAAATTTGGTATATTTTTCCATTCATCAGCTCTTCTTTAATGTCTTTCTATAAACGTTTATAAATTTCTCCACAAAACTAAATTTTATTATTGTATTTTTGTTATTATATTACACATTTCAATTATCTTTTTTAAAATTATATTTCATTAAATAAGCTTTCCATTCAATTTACTCCCACATTAAATGAATTTCATCAGAATTATTTACTAAAGCTATAAAAATTGTCTTAATTCATAACACACACTCTAGAGGATGATGATAATAATTTAATACTCTCATTTGTGAAATGTTTTAAATCATTAATTTATTGAGGAATTATCTTGCACATTTCATATATACTTACCAAGAGGCTCCATGGTCTCTACTTTCAGTGTCTGTGAAATGAGAGTCCAAAAACATATCTTTGTAGATTCGACCCACTAAGCAGTACATATCTGAAGCAACTTGCCCTTCACTTTGTACCAAGGGAATCATAACATCAAGAGCTTTTGCTCTATCTCCAGGAAGATTTCTCCTAAGGGAAAGGGAAAAAATATCTTTGTTTCAGTATAAATTACAGAAACGATAGGCTAGTCATTGTCTTAAAACTTTATTTCATACATTGAGTTGTTTAGTGAAGTTTGGCAGGATTAAAGTAATAATCAGATTTGGAGTGTCTCTGTAAACCTCTATCCGAAGCCGATTTTTTGGTCCTTTTGTACGTCTACTGCATCTAACGAGGGTCTCCTTTGCACTCCTGTTCTGATACAGTGATGGATTTTCACTCGTCTATCCACAGTCCTCCCAGCTCCCTTGCAGCCTACATGCAGGTTCAAGTTGGCGGAGTGAGCACAGGCATATACTGTGGCCATGAGCAGAGCACAACTGACTGTTCTAAACAGGGACAAAACCCTGACCGTTGACTTCAATGGCTTTTGCCCAAAACACTGAGCAAACTAATTCATAGACAATACTGACAAACCAAGTTTAACCCAAGAATTGCCTAATTTCTCAATGTGACCAATTGTTTATCTAAAGAAGCTGCTTTATGTGGGACATTTCTAAATGGCAAGTATGCATAGACTGTTCTCAAATCAGATAAAAATGTTATTAACAGTTATTTCTTGAACCTTAAAAACATTTTGCTAAGTGAAAGCCAGTAACAAAAGACCACATATTGGATGATTCCATTTATATGAGATGTCTAGAACAGCCAAATCTATAAAGACACAAAGTAGAGAGTGGTTGCCTAGTGCTGGGGGAGGGAAGAGAGGTTGGAGGAAATGGGGTTTCTTTTTGGGGTGAAGAAAATATTCTAAAGTTGATTCTGCTGATGGTCACATAACTATGACTATACTAAAAACCACTGAACCGTACACTTTAAATTGGTGAGTTGTATGGTATGTGAACTATATTTCAATAAAGTTGCTATAAAAGAGTTACTATTTCTAGTCTCAACTATTATTTTATATCTTTCTGTCTAGGAAGTTCATTTTTACACTTTGAACTAAAATATCTCGAGTATCAAATTAAGTCTTATAGAAATATGCTTACTGTTGCATTATATTCTATTTTAGGAAAGGTAGGGTCCCAACATTAGATAAAAGAAAATTACAAGAGGCTCTCATGGACTTTCACTTTCCATTTTAAAATATAACACATTCCACACCACCTTTCACAAATGGTTTATTTGAAAACCAGTTGAAGCAGGTAATCTCTAGCAGGCTCATCTAAGTCTTTCACCTCTAAAGAAAAAAACTGGTTAATAAATGGGAAGATAAAATACACTTTCCTTATACAGTTATTGATAAATTCATCAGGTTCTACAGTTTGGGTAGATAAAAAAGGAAAGAAACAATCTCTGGTTGCGTAACCTGCTGGCCTTCTTCTCTCCAGATGGAAACAGTGGGGCCTGGCGCTGAGGAATGCTGGCTTCGGCATCACACGGACCTGGGCTGGCCCCTGAAGAGCAGGTATTTCCAACCTCATCTGTAAAGTAAGGATCACGAGCCTTGCCTGGCACAGGGTGAGAGCAGAACCCACAGCACAGTGCCTCCCTCTTTCTTGTCAGCACTCTCCCCAGTCGTGGCCATCACGTGTGCTGCCAACTCTCCGACCCACCGCGGAGGAGAGCAGCAGCACAGCTGTCTGAGCTTCCCGCGGTCCCCTGCTCCAGGGGACCCCAGGCCGGAAGTGGCCCTGAGGCCGCCATGATCTTCCGCAAGGCCTGGACGCAGGCCTGGGGGAGGCAGGGGAACGGGTGGTCCTGGCGGACTCGTGGGCTCGCACTTTACAAAGCGGCCAACGGAGTAGTGATGATTGGGTGTGTTCAGAGCAGTCCAGGAGAAAATAGTCTCCACTTAGCAATATGTTCCCCTGGACACAACGACCCTCATTCTACTTCGGTTGATTTTCCGGTGAATAACCTTTTGATGTTGAGTATATTTGCTTAAAGATAATTTCACGATCACATGATTTAAATAATACTAAAAGATATCAATGGCAAATACAACCTTTGACCAAAAAGAAAAGGAATTGCAAAAAATTTAAATATACAAATAGTGAGGGACCATTTTACTGACCAAAAAAATCAGAAAGAAATCAGAATGCATGCTTCCCATATTTTAAATGATTCAGGCAGATAGGCAATATTTCCTTCTAATAGTGAGTGGCTGCAATGCTACAGTAGAAACACACCCTCTAAAGAGTCTGCAGGTTGAACAATAATCCACTAGTGCACTGTGGAAGGGAGCATTTTCTTCTTACCTATTCAGCGCAAATGCATAATGGAACTTCACGTGGTGATGGGAGGCCAAATCAAAGGTCGGCAGTTTCTCTAAAGTTTCTACCAGCTTCACAATAGAATCATAGTCCTTTCAAACAGGAGGAGAATAATAGAGAGTTAAATTATTAGGAGCAAGTGCTGACAATGAAATGCCTTTTGACAACCAGCTACCTGAAATCTGTGAAGGGCATTAAAAAGAGAAGTTAGAATCCATGGAACACGTTGCTGAAACTAGAACTCAGAACAAACTTTTGTTTTCTTATAAAGGGTTTGGATTACAGAGATAAAAATGTTAGAGATTTAGAGTTAACATACCTGACACACACACACAAACCCCAGCATGATGAGTCTCCCCTGTAGCAGTACTTCTTCCCATGGGGTCAGACTCCTGCCTGCAGTGGCTACACCCACTGCTTTCAGGGGGAAAATTGTCCACAATGTCAAGGATGTACAACAACTCCTTCACCTTCTGCTCACTTGAATGCACTTCTGTTATAATTAGTAACAGAGGCATTCCCAAGCCCAGCCAAAGCCACTCTAGCCAGGGGATTCTACAAGCCCTGCAGGTCACCTATGTGACTCTCTCCTGCCCACAGGAAGCTTCACAAGGGCCTAAAAGGCTGGGCCTGGCAGGAAGAAACCAGGAGTCACTTAAATTTCACTGTAGAAACCTAGGCACAAATCACCACCTAAGAGGGAATTTTATTCTACTGACCATATATTTTAAACGTTAAGACATGTCATTAAAAATAATATAACAGTGTGTCTTATATTATATATTGTTAAAGTGGCTACTTCTTATAATAAAGTTACTATAAAAAACAATTTATAGTATACATTAAAAAGTTGCTGTTTTTACAACTGCGTATTTCTTGTTCTGGCTAGTTAGGTCCAGCCCTATCAATATCAAGCAACACAATCTTGAGTAGAGTGTATGTCCAGAATGCTCCAAAAATTACTGCTATTTGCCAAAACAAAGCGTCATAAAAGGAACAAGAGTTGTGCCTCAGGTTGGCGGGATGGATGCCCGTGGAGCAGCTAGGTGAGTTCTTTTTCTTTTCTGTTGTTTTGGAAAAAAAAACGTCAGACCTTTACCATTTAAGGATTTCACAATCACTGATGATTAACTCATACAAGTCCTTTCCATTAATTCTAAAATTATGGGATGGAAAACTAGGCCAGTCGACAAAAAAAATCACGTGTAGGAACATGAATGACTTATTGGCTAACTGAAAGTGTGGACGTGACAAAGATCTTACTTGAAGCATCTTCTCACCTGGATATCTCTGTAGGAAAGTAACAAATTTATAACAATATCTGCTGTCAAGACTTCAATATTATCGACTCGCTGCCGAATTCTTGCCAGCTCGGTTGCCAGTTCTTTACCGGTATACAAAGTACGAGCTTTCCGGATATCATTGAGTATAGATTCCCGGAAATATTGGCTGATGAGAAAACACACATATCAAAGTATTAACATTAGCCTCTAGCTAGAAAGGATTTCAACAGAAAGCAATAATTTATTGGGAAATCTGTGATATTTGCAGCATTAGTAGCTTTCCATTCATTAAAATAGAATGAAAACATCATCTCTCTAGCGTTATTAGGAAGTTTGGAAGCCTGTGTATTGTTTCAGAAAGAATTCAAGGTAGCGGTGCTCCAAATCAATGAACTTTCCAAGAAATTGCCAATTAATCCTTAAAATGGCAAAACTTTATTTTTCATTTTACTGTTTTGAGTAGAAATTGTTTTAAATCCATGAGATGTGCCAGTGCTTGGAACATAATACAGCCTTTATTTTCTGACTCGGCACCATCATTTGCTAACATAAAAGACTGTTCTTAACTAAAATATAATAAGGACATGGGCAAGTTTTGCTGAGTTCTTGCTACCGTCCCTGGTTCTTCACTGATGATGAGTCTGTACTGGCTTTGTGTCGATGTATATTTGTATCTATTTTTAGCTCTGCCATTACTATAAAACAGTTTGCATTCACGCTTTTTTCTGCTACCAAGTTACAACGTAGCATAGGGAACGTGACCATCTACCTCACCTGCTTAGGGGGTACTATACCTTTCCTTCCTGGTTCTTAGCACTGCGCTGGATCTCTAAGGCCATCTGCTAAGACGTCCAAACAAATGAAGCTGTGGCAGCGGTCATGATCATCACCAAAAGACATCATTAAACGTTACCTGGAACTTGCTTGGGCCACCTTCAAAAGCTGAATAAACCGATCCACAAGAGGTAAGCAGATGGGACCAAGAAACAACTCAAAATTCGGTTGCATCAGTTCTGTCAGCCCCTTCATGAAGCTGCTATCACAGCAGTAGACCTTGTTATGTGGCGTTATCATATACGGCACAAACGTGTAGTTCCCGGTACACATCTGGGGATGGAGGAGACGCCAGAGGGTAAGCTCACCGCGAGACTCCGCGTGGACATCACCGCGCATCTGCCTCCAGTGGCTCCTCTTAAATAATATTTCTGCACGCGAAGAAGCAGACAAAAGCCTAGTTTCTTATTTATGACCTAGGGAAATGGAAATTTCCTCCAATTTCCTTAACTGCTCACTTCAAATAATTAGGACTTACAGATGACACCAAAAATGTATGGAACAGTTCTATCCATTAATTAAATATTTATTCACCAACAGCACAATGATATATGCTGTAGGAAAACAGAGGAGCTTAAAACACAGTCTTCAGCCTTCAGGGACCTTCACATTTAGACAGAGCATGAATATCTGAAAACAATAACAGCTAATGTTTATTAAGGGCTCCTTCGTGACAGGCAATTGGGTGAGTGAGACCAGAGCTAAGCTGGTCCCCTCAAGATAGCTTGATCAGTCATTTCACCCAATTACTAAAAGTAGAGCTGCACAAACAGTGGGGCTCCTGAGGGTTCTAGAGACATCTAGACACTATAGGCAGGGCTGACAAGCTCAGGAATTTAGCACCCTGTCAGTGGGCCTTACTTTGGAATTTATGCTCCCCAATGTAACAAAGTGAGACTCAATTATAATTTCCCTACACATGGCTCTTCTGCCCCTTTTATTTGAACCTACAATTAGCACTATACTCATTAAATATACGTCCCAGGGACTTAAATCTTCAGTCTGTTCATATGAAGGTGAGCCCTGAATCTTAGCAGAGTTGCAGCCAACACCTACTCTCCAGTTCAGTGGAGTCACCCAGGACAACTAACAAAAGGATGATGATGGACAATGCCCATCCCAAAAACCAGAAAGTATCCACAACTGCAGGCAAGATAGTTCCATCTATTGTAACAAATGTACCACTCTAATGAAGGATGTTGTTAATGTGGGAAAGTGTGGGAGGGGTAGGGAGTGGGGCATATGGGAATCCCCTACATTTTTTATGTATCATTTACGTAATTGAAGTATCTTTAAAAAATAAATAAATAAATAAATAAAAGAATGGTTCTGTAAAGAGTCAAAAAAAAAAAATTGTTCCATCTATCTGCCCCATGAGATCTAAGCCCCCTCTCAATCAGAAACAGAGTGGGCATCACCATCCCAAAATCCTCAAGATAGAGGAATGGACACACATAAGGGGGCAATGCAATTATGGACTAAAGTAAAATTATTATTCTAGCAATGGAAGAACTTGTATCGTTGACATAAAGGCAGTGGCCACCAGAGGTTTTGAGGGGAGAGAGAAAGAAGAATAGGAGTAACATGGGGCATTTTTGGGACACTGGAATTGTCCTGCATGACATTGCAATGATGGATACAAGCCTTTATACATTTTATCAAAACCTATGAAAATTGTGTGGTGCAAAGTGTAAACTATAATGTAAACTACAGACCATGGTTAGTAGCGATGCTTCAATATGTGTTCATCAATTGTAACAAATGTACCACACAAAAAAAAGAGAAGAAAAAAAAAAAGACTGACTTAAAAAAAAAAAATGTAGAGCCCCAGATGCAATCCTTGACCCTTATATTTCCTTCACCGCCCAAATCCAAGCAAAGCTTTGTCTGTTCAACCTCCAAAATATATCCCCTCTTTGCTTATTTCCCTCCATCCCCTCTGTTTGCAGTAAAGGCCACGCCCCCAGCACGGCTGCCTGATCCTTAGAGTGCTTTGACCTAGTCTCCCCGCTTCCCCTCCTGGCCCCAGAGCTACTCTCTGCCCACCAAGGTGATCTCTTAACCCACATCAGATCACTTCCCTCAGCTACTTAAAACCTGACCACTTGCTCTTGGGGTGATGGCAAAACACATGGTATTCCAGAACCACAATGACCAAAACCACGCCTTTCTCTCAAACCACACCCGGACCAGGCCACTGTCCCCTCACCTGTGGCAACCCAGACACAAAGAGCTTCCATCACTTCCTAGGCGGTGCCCAGCGAGGACACGCCAGTGCAAGCAACAGAGCGAGGAGGAAGAAAGGAGAAATGGGAATGGACATTCCCGAGTGAGCCAACTGGACTGGCGCCCAGGGCTCAGGGAGGGAACGAAATGCAAAGCGAAAGATTTTAAACCTTATATTCTGGGAAATGGGGAATCAGAAGAAGATTCAGAGTAGGAAAAAAAACAATCAATGCTGTGCTTTTGGACAGTCTGGGCAAACAACAGGATGGACTTCAAGAGAAACAAGATTGGAGGACATGAAGATGGAAGCTACAAAGGTGCCCGCCTGGCAGCAGAAGCAAAGGAGGATCAACCTCGACATGTAAAAGAAAGAGCCAGCAGGACCTGGTAACTGAGTATGGGTACTGGGAGAGAAGGTGTGAAAGATGACTCTACTGTCTTCAACAGGGGCGACCTAGAAAAGAAGTGGTTTCATTAAGAGAGAGTGGAAATGGAGAAAAAAGGACCAGGGGGGTGGATGGGGCAAAACACTCCCTTGTAGAGAGGGTGGGATTTAAAGGAAGCAGGGCACCTCAGTGAAAGTGTGTGAAAGAGAGTTGGAAATATGCGATGGGAACGTAGAAGGATAGATCTGGAATTATCTGATATGGCTGAATCTAAGGAAATGGGGGAAGCCTCTCCGAAAAAACCAGAGAGAAAGGAAAAAGCCAAGGGCTGGGAACTAGCCTGAGGTGTGTGGGAAAGTCCAGTTATCACGGCTACAGGAGCCCAAGGAGTCCAAAGTCACGCTGGTGTCTTAGAGAACAAGACCTAACTCTTCTTACGGGAGAACAACTAACCAGAGCACACAGTTACTCACCACTTGTACATGCCAAGGAAAGGTCTTAAGCGCACAGCGACCCACTGCGAAAGGTTCTCCATTTTATTGCTGAGGAAACAGGTGAGGCTGAGCGTGGCATTTGGGACCCCAGCCCCCGGACCCTTTCTCCAGAGGACATGCTGTTACCACCAGGGGGCTCCACAGCCTCCTGCCCTCCAGCTTCTGTCCCAGGACACCGTCCCCCTACTTGCACCTGCAGGAGCCCAGGTCCTGCACCACAGCCAAAGGACAAGTGTCCAACATCCTGACAGCCAGACTTCACCGTTTATGAACACGTTATCCTTTGAGGCACCTGCTGTATGTCAGGTAATGAAGCAGAAACAGAACCTGACTTCCAGGTACTAGAGAAGAACCCCAAGAGGTTGAGGTTTGATTCTAAATCAAGTGCATTAAATTATTCTCTCCTCCAAGTCCTCCTTCATGGAAAAATAACTGGAAAATGGGTCAGGAAGACAGTAAATGAACTTGTCCTGCTTCTAAAAGGTTTCCAAGATCCCACCCTATTCAATCCTCTTAAAGCCACTGCCTAAGCAGGAAAGAAAGTCACGTGTATCAAGAGGTTGCTTTCCAAAGCTTCCAGAGCATAAGCTATGAGTGGGTTATAAATGAGCAGTACAATCACATACTTCATTTTAGACAAGCACCAGAACTCAAAATGACAGAAGAAAATGCTCTGAGCCTTCCAGGTCAATAAATGAGAGCAGATGCAATGTCGATAAATGAGAACGGTGGTATCAGTTTTAGAATACGATTCTTCTGCTGCTGGATGAACATCTGTGTCCTGGACACCCTCTTATCACATGTGCCTGTACTTAATGGGATACAAAACACAACCCATGATATTGAATTACTGGGCACGGGGGAGTCCCACATCTCTGCGACGCTTCATCTGGGAGAGAAGGACTATCTGTGTGCAAAGAAAGCGAGTGTGTGTGCAAACAGCCGAGAAAAGCAGGTTCCAGAAGCCACCCTCTTCAAACCCCATGGAATAAGCCCGAAGAATCCTGCCTGAAATGCTCAAGTATGCTAAGGCTTTCCCTAAGTTCCTGGTCTCAGGGCAGGTTTTGTCATCTCTTCCCTTCGTTCCTAAGGCAACAGATTTTTTTCAATCTCCAGTGTCAGAACAAAAGGGGAGGGAAACGAGCTGCAGGAGGTGCAGAGTGCAAGGCGGGCCTGAGCGCAGCAGGCAGCCGAGAAAGGTGCAGGGCTGCGTGGGGCGGGATGCAGAGTTTTCAAAAGGCACCAACTGCCGAGAAAAGCACTTCTGCAAAATGATGAAAACTAATAATACAGAACATTTATTTCCCAGGTTGGCCAGCATAACAACTTAGAAATGCTTTCACTGCAGGCTTTCTGTCTGCAGATCGCTCCCGAGCCCAGTCTGAAGGAAAGCAAGCAAGAGCCACTGTGCAATCAAGAACAGGCACCTGCCGTTTACTAAAGGCGATAATTCTTATTAGTAAATAAGAAGGTAATAATTCTTACTGGTAAGGTACTGTAATTCTTATTAGTTACCCACTTCCAGAAAGAGAAATACCACAACTCCTTAAATGTCAGCACTCTAAGGCATGGTCATAAAATAACAAGGCTGATGTCTCTGGCCCAGGCTTGTTTTCATGGCTATAAAAACTCACAATTTAAAATCTGGCCTGAAACGACCTAATTATCTTCACTATTTAAAAAATAACCATAACCCTGATTCTGTTTCTCAGTTTCTAGAACTCCATAAAGGTAGAAATTAGTGTGTGTGTAAAATGAATCAAGCTTTTGGAGAGAAACCTCCTCAGCAATCCAGCATATTAATATAAATGCTCAAAATATGCAACTTTTTAAAAGGACACTTGGCACCCAAGACACAGGCATTTTCTCAAGTCAGTGACCACTGCTATTGGTTGACTTGGGTTCTTCCAGAAGATAAGCTGAAGTCCTAACCCCCAAGCCCTTGGTATTTGACCTTATTTGGAACTAGGGTCATTGCAGGTGAAATTGGCTAAAGTAAGACAAGCTTGACTGGGGGGAGGGCAGGCCTCAATCCATATGACGTGTGTCCTGGGAAGAAGGAAGATACAGAGAGACACAGGGGAGAGGGCCAGTGGCGACAGGGGAGGCAGAGCCGGGAGCGACGTCCCCAAGCCAAGGGGTGCCGGCGAACAGCGCCCCCCGCAGGCGTCGGAGGGGCGCCGCCCTGCCCGCCCCGCCTCCAGGACTTCCAGACAAGCCCCCGGTGGGGGTGGCGTCCTTCGTGGTGGCAGCCCTAGCAGGCAGAGGCGGCCCCTCGTTCACGACCCGGGCGAGGGGCACGGGCACGCCCCTCGCCCGCAGCCAGCGCCACCTCCCGTGCCAAACCTGCCCTGAGCGCGGGGAGGAAGGGCCCCCCCGGTCCCCTGATTAGCCTGTTTGCTGACGCTGTCCCCCACCCGGGCCCCCGGGCCTCTTGTTTGCCGACTCTCGGCCCGGGTGGAAATAGGGCTGCTCCTTTCCCCGCAGCACCAGCGCACCGCGTGGCACACGTCCCCGCTGGACAGGACTCGACGCCTTACCCGACTGGAAGCGTGAAGCAATCCTGGCTCCCTTCCTGGCGTGATGGGAAGGATGAGCACTTACAGTGGCAACGTTATTTAGGCTGCAATGAGTCTACGTCCTGGAGAACCCTTCTGACAATCGATTCTTTTGAACCTCGTGCTAAATTGAACTATGTGAAGATTCTAACATAATATATTATTTCACCTCTAAGTTGCAGATATACGTCTTTTAAGGTTTCAAGTACCGGCTTACTTTCTAAAATGAAAAAAGACAGCCATTGGCTCCACAAGGCTGCGTCCACTATAGAATTTTTCTCACGCAGACTTTGAAAAAATTATTCCTATGTCTCGATATTTACCTTTTGTATTAATTCTGTGTGGAGGGGAGGAATTGTGTAGTGTGGTATAGAAAGAGATAGATAACTATAGATGTATAAGTGTGTATGTATATACTACAGATATACTATGGGAATTTTTTTCCAAAACCTAATTATATAGGAAAATAGCAAGGTATCAGTGTCATCTCCCATTACCGTAAATAAGTCTCATCATAGCGGAATATTTGTATAAAATAACCATATTTATGTTCACATATCAGAAATTCTAAACTGAAATAACCGAATTGCAGAGAGAGGAATTCATAATTTGTGGACATTAAAAAAATACCAGACATTAGTTGATGGAAAAATAAAAATGAAAAAAATTTCTGGAAGATTTAAATAAAATACTCACAGTATTTTTCTGGCAAATGATTTCCTGAAAAACAAGAAGGAAAAAAAAAGCAGCAGTTAGTACCAAATCAACCAATTCAATTGCATCTATGGTTCTACCCTATATTCACTAACAATTTTATTCACAATTAGAAATCGCCGAGAGCAGAATAAGTTCCTGCACCTGAGAAGCCTACATCCTGATGGAGTCAGGAAAGCACACAGCTTTTACCTTTGGTTTAAGGAAAGCACAAACTTGTACAAACTATGCACGGAACAATCTAAAATAATCTAAAAATCCTTTCTGCAGCAGAATCCATATGCTGCAGAATGACCTGATCAGCATGAAATGCTTGGGAAAAGGTTAAAATGAGTCTGCTTCCCCTAAAGGCAGCTTCGCTCGCACGAGGGAGGTGGCCGCTTCCCAGAGAGGTAGTGCACACGCAGGTTGCCAGGGCGTTGGCCCTCAGGCGGAGGTGCCCTCTGCCTGCTGTCCAGGGATTAGTGTGGTGGGGCGAACACAGGACTGGGGGACAGCGTCCCTATCTTCTGGGTTGTAAGGTGTAAATCACCTTCCCATACAGCACCTGGTGCACGGCGCCTCCTCAGCTGGAGTTAGCTATCAGCATCATTACTCTCCCTATCTTCTGGGTAAAATGCCTAAAGGCACCAGGGTGGGCGAGGGCGGACAATCTAGAAAAGGTGGGAAATAAGGACCTCACTGAGGTTGGGGAATCGTGGTTTAGAGAAAAGAAAATGGGACAGCGTATTGGAAAAGATGGCATGTGTGTTGCCATGGAAACAGGAAACAGAAGGCATCTGTGTAACCTCCAGGGTGGGTCCATCTGGGTAAGGAGAGGAGCCAGGTCTGGGGAGGCAAGAAAGCGGGGAGGCACGGCCCTGCCCAGTGGATGCGAAGGGGACACAGCAGGCAGAGGGAGCCAGTGCCAGCTTTGGATTAGAGCAACATTAGATCTCTGAACGAATCAGGATAACAGATGAGTAAACAAAATATAGAGAGGAATGAACCGTGGTGGGTAATTGTGACAGCCACATAAACTACTAAGTGTGTGCTTCTACACCTCACAATGTAACTGGTACAAAAAGGACACGTCAACATTTAAAAAGGGACCATCAGAGGCTGGATGCACACGCATGTACGTGCAGCCGTGGTCAAGGTCACCAAGCAAAATGGACAGCAGGGGCTGTGGTTTCTCAGAGAAAGATGTTAATGCAGAGGGGGGGAGTCTGGGAAGACCAGCCGAGACGGGGCAAGTCAGGGGGAAGGAAGGACCCCCCAACCAAAGGCAAAGCCAGGAGGTGGGGGACCAGGCTGGAGACAGGAAACACAAAGCCCCATGTAGGGAACAAGAAAATAAATGTTCTCACCAGCTAAAGAAGACAGACAACTTGGGGAGGTATAGAGAGAGGATTAAAGAGGGATTTGAAAAAGATCTTGGATTTTTTTTTTAAAAGATTTTATTTATTTATTCATTCATCCCCCCCTTGCTGCTTGTGCTCGCTGGGTCAGCTAACCACGCCGTGCGGGCGGGCTTGCCTTCACCAGGAGGCCCCAGGAACCGAACCCGGGGCCTCCCATATGGTAAACGGGAGCCCCACTGATTGAGCCACAGCCGCTTCCCAAGATCTTGAATTTAATCACTGGGCTCAGGCATTCAGGTGGTGGAAATCAGTATTAGAGGGATAGTGCAGGAGAGGGGTTTACCCCTCTCCTATCCCTAGGCACTTAACCAAGACAAAAAGCCACCACCAACATCCCTTCTTCAATGTCTTCTATAACGTGCAGCTCTATCCCGAGCCCTCTGCACTGTTCTGACCATAGTGTAACCGCATCGAAGGGGGAGAGCCATTTAGCATGTTCTTGGAGGGTTTTTTTTTTTTTTCTCCAGTTCTTTTTAGGGGAAAAAAAACAAAAACAAACAAACAAAAACCTTAGCATTGCTCATGAAATTGGCATCTCATTTTTGGACCTTTCCCATCTTTCTGTTTTGAAAAGTGTACAGTAGTGCAGTGTTCCTTCTGTAACTTTATGGCTTACAATGTTGACATGTCTCAGGTTCATGTGTTTTGATTGGTGTTTTCCGTCTCAGGTAGATTGCAAAGTGTAGGCCCCACACATTAGAAAAAAGAGTAATAAAACAAAGCAAAAACAGGAAATTATGGATTTTAGTTGTATATTGGTTTATGTATTTTTTCTTAAGTATACAGTGCACTGTTTGAAATGTATTGTTGAGTATTACTTTGTACAGGTTGATCACTTTTTTTAGAGTGAAGAAAGAACAAACTTGTTTTTTGTGTTTTTTTAAGGAATATAAAATAATGAAGGATGTATAATTGATGCCAAATAAGCTTGTTCTTTAGGCACGCCGACGTCTGATTTTTCCCTTTAGGCCAGTTCTGTTCTTAAGGTGTACATGGACAATGTTACAGTGTAAGAAACTCCATACCCATATGTTCCCATTCGCATTTTGTATTGGTTCATGTATACCATTTTTACAAAAAAAAAAAAAATGAAAAAAAAAGAAGTACTATAAAATATCTTGTCTTCTTAATAAAAAAAAATTAATGTTAAAAAAAAAAAAATAGAGGGATAGTGCATGCATGCAGTGTGAGCAGGAAGGACCATTCAGGTGGCTGGTGCAAAGGTCCTGGGGCAGAGGAACAAGAATGTGGGCTCTGCTCGTGCCTGCAGGAAGGGGAATCAAGGATAGACGAGGGACAGTGTGGAGGAAGGCTGAAAATGCCTTTTCCTCCAAGAGTACCATGGGTAGTTTAATGCATATTACACACATGTGTGCACACACACATACAAAGAGGTTCATGACAAATAAAACAGGAAAGTGTTGGATAATCACAAAGCCAGAAACACAGTATACCCAACTTCCCAAACTTGATTTCTGAGACAATTCTCTAGGGGAGTGAGCCATAGCCCTGCAAACACTGCTCTCTTTGATAGCAATGTCCTTCTCTCTCCCCTCTGAAGAACAAGGAAATGCCTCCCTCTTCTCCCTCAGAGCACAAGTCAGCTGCTGTCTGCAAAGCTGCACTTGACCTCCTGTAACAACTCCCCTCCCCCCAAAAGGAGTAGATGACATTTCTCCCCCCACCCCCTTTTTAGGAGGTACTGGGGCTAGAACCCGGGGCCTAGTACATGGGAAGCAGGCGCTCAACCACTGAGCTACACCCACTCCCCAACACCCTTATTTTTGCCATCACTAACCCTAGTTCAGACCCCGTGACAGTGCCTCACAGACGACTCGGCAAACTGGTGCTCGTCCATTTCTCCCCTCCGTCACGAGCTCCCTGGGTGCCAGGGCCAGGGTTGGTTCCCATTCGATTTCTATTGAACTAGGACTCAGGGTAACTCGGAGCTGGCTCTGCTCCCAGCTCGCCGAGCTTGCAGAGTGGTCGCTGGCCCTTGCAGCTCTGCGTTCTGGGCTTTGTCTGGGGCCCAGGGTCTAGCGGAGTAGACCTGAATGAGACCTTGTGCTTGTGACCCTGCAAGGAGATGCCCCGATGCCCCCCAGCGCAGCAGCTGCTCCCCCTCTTCCCTTCCACACCGGGCACAGAAACGGGAGGGAAGGGTTCTGGGAGCCCTGCCCCGCTCAGCACTGCAGAAAACAACCCACGGCTGCCGGTCCCACTGCCCAAGAGCCCGAAGAATTGTAAGACCCCTCCTGTGTGACTCCACCTTTTCAGAGAATGGGCGCTGGATGACAAAGTAAGGGACTGTGTTGAAAGGACTTCACGCCTTATCAACTACCGCTTATGTCTCGGAGCGCTTAAATGGATATAAATTGTCCTTTTGAAGGACACAGAGTTTACTCACAGTTTGTGATACAACCTTTAAGAAGGCATCAACTTTTTAAAAAAGGCACTATTTTGTGCATTTTAACTCAGCACAAATAAAGAACAAGCAAAACCTCAAAAGGCAACTAACTACTGTGAAAGAATAATAAAAATTTGTAATAAGCTCACTGAAGAAAAAACAAGGTAAGAGAGGAGGGGGATCAAGTTGAAGACGTAATTTCCATATTCCATATCACATCATGGAAACTCCTCCTCTAAAGGCCTATTAAAAAAAAGGTAAAACCAGCATAAGATCAATTCTTTCCCAGTGACTATTTCAGAGGATGCATTACCCCACTACAACTCACAGGTGTCTGATCTTTTGGGGACTTTGGGTCAATGCACCCTCGAGCTAGACTAGACACATCAAAAAAGGTTTTTCAAATTTCCAATATCTTTTAATAACCCAACAGGGAAGCCAGACAAGAGGCAATCTAGTCCAGATCTCATTCAAACAGAAGGCAACGACAGCCTTTGATAGCTCTTTGGGAAAGTATCTTTGCGGAGGTCATCTTGAGGATAAATAAATGGGGTGTCTCCAAAACTGGAAGTTTGAGTAATTCCAGCCAGTGGAGGAAGTGGGAACAGCTGGTGTGGGGCTGTGCAGTCAAATCCACTCAGGCTGGGGGTGGAGGGCTAGCAACCAGGGTCCAAGCTTCTTGAAATTAGAGGAGAAAGAGGCAGGCAGAGTTCTTGGCCCGGGAAAGAACATGTGCCTGGCTGTGCCTTCCCCTTTTTCTCTTTTGTTCACTTTGGATGGATTTATGCTTTATTTTATTATTTTTTTTTAGGAGGTACCGGGGATTGAACCCAGGACATAGGAAGCAGGTGCTCAACTACTGAGCTACATCCGCTCCCATGGCTGGTGCCTTCTGAGTCTCCCCTCCTGAGCCCACTTCCCACCCCAATAGACCCCGGCAGGTCTTCCGGGAAAGTAGGGAAAACATGCGTACTTCCCCTTCTCTCCAACACATCCCCTTCCCTAACTTCAGTGCTTCACAGCTAATCAAGGAAATCTCCAGTGCGCTACTGGAAACATTCTGGGCCACCCGGAGAGGGTGGGACACAGCCTTCCCCAGCAGCCTGACACAGCCTCTGCGTGCTGCTAAGATGAAGATGCACCGGTGCAGGAGGAGCAAGCCAACACAGCGAGCACAGGTGTTCTCAGAACCAGCCTGTCTCAAAAGATAGGAAACCAAATGCCTCGCTGGTTACATGCTGTGCTTACCTAAGAATTGTTTCAAAAACTTGATATTCTAACAAAAATCCTAAAAACTCCCTATCTTTACAGGACATACAAAACCTGCAGAGAAACTCAGAGGGAAATGCAGCCGATGATAAGTCAAAAAATCTGGGGCTTATCCCTGCACCAGGGCTTATGAGCTGTGGCCCTAACAAGTCCATGTCTCTCTCTGACCTCATTTCTCATCTCTAAAGAAAATATTTCCTATTAGCCAATCAGGATGGTAAAGCCCTAACCTGTATGTCTCATCGGGATTGGTTTGTAAAGACCAAATGGATTAAGTTGATGAAAGACCTATAAAGCCAAATACACTATGAGGTATTAATATTAGCAAAGCATGCAACCCCAAATGAATTCCCATATCACCCCAGCTAGAGGCATTTTGCACCTCTGTGGGTCACCATCTGCGGGAAGGACAGCCCTTCTCTTGAATAGGAGCAACTGTCAAGTAAAACAACCTGTGCCCAAAATCAGGTTAAATTATACCAAAGCTGAAAGTAGTCTAAAAAGAAATTCCAGGCTCTCTTCTTATTTTTCTCTATTAATTTTGTTCCCGATTTAAATAAATATATCTTGGTGGGGGCCGCTCCTTGATCTATAGGCAGAAGAGTTTTAGGGCTATAATGGCCCCTTAATCAATTCCCAGACTTGAGGCAGTTTACAGACCCAGAGCCCCTAGAATGAGGGGAAGGATTCTGTTACACTGCCAGAAATTTATACTGTTAATCTTCCTCCCAGCTTTCCCCAAAGAGACCTGCAGCCTTTTACCACAGTAACTGTGCAATGGGGGAAAGGAAATGATCAGACATTTTGGTATTATTAGACACTGGCTCAGAAGTGACATTAACTCCAGGAGACCCAAAATGCCACTGTGGTCCACCAGTCAGAGTAGGATCTTATGGAGAACAAGTGATGGATGGAGTTTTAGCTCAGGTCCATCTCAGAGTGGGTCCAGTGGGCCGCCGAACCCATTCTGTAGTTATTTCCCCAGTTCCAAAATTCATAATTATAATAGACATACTCAGCAACTGGCAGAATCCCCACACTGGTTCCCTGACTTACAGAGTGAGGACTATAATGGCAGGAAAGTCCATGTGGAAGCCACTAGAACTGTCCCTACCTCACAAAATAGTAAATCAAAACCAATACCAATTCCTGGAGGGATTGCAATTGTCAGTGCCATCATCAAGGATCTGAAGGATTCAAGGGTGGTGATTCCCACCACATCCCCATTCAACTCTCCTATTTGGCCTGTGCAGAAAACAGATGGATCTTGGAGGATGACAGTAGATTATCATAAACTTAACCAGGTGGTGACTCCAATGGCAGCTGCTGTCCCAGATGTGGTATCACTGCTTGGACAAATCAACACATCCCTTGGTAGCTGGTATGCAGCTGTTGATATGGCAAATGCTTTTTTCTCAAGTTCCATTAGTAAGGACCACCAGAAACAGTTTGCACCAGAAACAGTTTGGCAAGGCCAGCAATATACCTTCACTGCCCTGTCTCAGGGGTATATCAACTCTCCAGCCCTATGTCATTATATTGCCCGCAGGGATCTTGATCGTCTTTCCCTCCCACAAGAAATCATACTGGTCCGTTATATTGATTATAACATATTGATTGGACCTAGTGAGCAAGAAGTAGCAATGACTCTAGCCTTATTGGTAAGGCATTTGCATGAGAGAGGATGGGATATAAATCCAACAAAAATACAGGGGCCTTCCACCTCAGTGAAATTTCCAGGTTTACAGTGGTGTGGGGCACGCCAAGATATCCCTTCTAAAGTGAAAAACAAGCTATTGCCTCTGGCCCTTCCTATGACAAAAAAAGAGGCATGACGTTTACTTGTTCACTTTGGATTTTGGAGACAACACGTTCCTCGTTTGGGTGTGCTACTCCGGCCCATTTACCAAGTGACCAGAAACGCTGCTAGTTTTGATTGGGGACCAGAACAAGAGGAGGCCCTGCGACAGGTCCAGGCTGCTGTGCAGGCTGTACTACCACTTGGACCATATGATCCAGCAGATCCAGTGGTGCCAGAAGTATCAATGGCAAATAGAGATGCTGTCTGGAGCCTTTGGCAGGCCCCTAAAGGGGAATCACAACGCAGATGCTTAGGATTTTGGAGCAAAGCCCTGCCATCCTCTGCAGAAAACTGCTCCCCTTTTGAGAAACAGCTTTTGGCCTGCTACTGGGCCTTAGTAGAGACTGAACGCTTAACCATGGGCCACAAGTTACCATGAGACCCAAGTTGCCTACCATGAGCTGGATGTTGTATGACCTGCCAAACCATAAAGTTGGGCGTGCACTGCAGCACTCCATCATAAAGTGGAAGCGGTATATACGAGATAGGGCTCGAGTGGGTCTTGAAAGCAAAAATAAGTAACATGAGGAAGTGGCCCAAATGCCCATGTCCACCACTCCTGTCACATTATCTTCTCTTTCCAAGCCCACAGCTTTGGCCTCTTGGGGAGTGCCCTACAATCATCTGACTGAAGAAGAGAAGACTCAGGCCTGGTTTTCAGATGGTTTGCACCTGGAAGTGGACAGCTACAGCATTGCAGCCCTTTCTGGGACGTCCCTGAAGGACAGAGGTGAGAGGAAATCCTCCCAGTGGGCAGAACTTTGAGCAGTGCACCTGGTTGTTCATTTTGCTTAGAAGGAAAAATGGCCATAGGTGTGTTTGTACACTGATTAATGGGCTGTTGCCAGTGATTTGCCTGGATAGTCAGGTACTTGGAAGGAACATGATTGGAAAATTGAGGGCAAAGAGGTCTTGGGAAGAGGTATGTGGATAGACCTTTCTGACTGGACAAAAAATATGAAAATATTTGTTTCCCACATGAATATTCCACCAGAGAGTGGCTTCAGAAGAGGAAGAATTTAATAATCAAGCAGATAAGCTGACCCAATCTGTGGATAACAGTCAGCCTCTTTCCCCAGCCACTCCAGTCGTTGCCCAATGGGCTCATGAATAAAGTGGCCATGGAGGTAAGGATGGAGGTTATGCATGGGCTTAGCAACATGAACTTCCATCTCACCAAAGCCCACCTGGCTACAACCAGTGCTGAATACCCTATCTGCCAGCAGCAGACACCCACATCAGCCCCCGATATGGCACCATTCCCCAAGGTGATCAGCCTACTACCCGGTGGCAGATTGATTACACTGGACCATTTCCATCATGGAAAGGGCAGTGATTTGTTCTAACTGGAATAGACACATAACTGGATATGGGTATACTTTCCCTGCATGCAATGCTTCTTCCAAAACTACCATCTGTGGACTTACTGAATGTCTTATCCAGTCTTATCCACCACCATGGTATTCCATACAACACTGCTTCCAATCAAGGAACCCACTTCATAGCAAATGATGTGTGGGAATGGGCACGTTCATGGAATTCACTGGTCTTACCATGTTCTCCATCATCCTGAAGCAGCTGGATTGATAGACTGGTGGAATGGCCTTTTGAAGATTCAATTTTGGCACCAACTAAGTGGCAATACCTTGCAGGGCTGGAGCAATGTTCTCCAGGAGGCTGTGTATGCTCTAAATCAGTACCCACTCTATGGTGCTGTTTCTCCCACAGCCAGGATTCACTGGTCCAAGAATTAAGGGGCAGAAATGGGAGTGGCACCAATCACTATTACCCCTAGTGACCTACTAGGGAAATTTTTGCTTCCTGTCCCTGCAACCTTAAGCCCTGCTGGTCTACAGGTCTTAGTTCCAAAAGGAGGAGTGCTGCCACCAGGGAACACAGCAATGATTCCATTGAACTGGAAGTTAAGACTGCCACCTGGCCACCTTGGGATCCTCATGCCCCTGAATCAACAGGCAAAGAAGGGAATTACTGTACTGGCTGGGATGACTGATCCTGACAATCAAGAGGAAATAGGACTGCACCTTTATATGGAGGTAAAGAAGAGTTTGCTTGGAATACAGGAGATCCTGTAGGACCCAACAATGAGTGACGTCTCATCCAACCAGTTGAAGGGCATAAAAGGAAAAGTGATTTCAGCATTCAGAGACAGAATCCCCATCTGTACTTCAGACAGCCAGTGTCTCCTGGGGCATTCAATGAGGACCTTCATCTGAGACCCTGGCTTGCAGCCTGCCCTACAGAATTTGGACTTGTGCATCCCCACAGTCACATGAGACAATTTTATAAAATCTCATACTATTTACAGCTATCTCCTGTCAGTTCTGTTTTCCTAGAGAACCCTGACTAACCCAGAGGCCAGCCTGGCTTAGGGTGGGCCTCAGTCTAACGACTGGTGGTATAAGCAGAGGACACAGGCAGGGCAGGAGAGGCCGGGCGGGGAGACAGACAGTCCTAAGACGGAGGCAGAGCCTGAGTGATGCTGTGCTGGCAAGGCACCACCAGCAGGCATCGGACTTCAGGGAAAGCACAGCCCTGGTTTTGGACCTCCAGCCTCCCAAACTGCAAGCTGATAAACTCCTGTTTTTAAATCACCTGTTTTGTGTTCTTCTGTTACAGCAAGCCAAGATAAAGAGAAATGTATATATATATATTTAGAATGAATTAGATGGCCATGACCAGGTACTACCATCTTGGTTGACATCAGTTTGACAAAATGCATAATAACACACCAACTAAGAGGTTCCACGTGTTGTCAAATTTGATACAATGATTCTCACGGCAGGCACATGTTAAATCTCTTTTAAGATTACAAGGTCCTTGAAAATGGAGGTGTCCTACTTTATATACAGACACCAATGACAAATAATGGCACGCTGCATATATATAGAGCATTATATTTTTTAAAATATGTTTTTCAAAATAGATTTCCTCATTTCAGCCCCACAAACCCAAATGGTAAGAGCACAGTTCTCACCATTCTCATTCAGTTGGTGAAGAACTAGAAATAGTACTCGAGGATCGATGACTGACCAGGAATGGCAGAGGCAGATTCAACTCAGTTCTCACGATGGCAATTCTAATGTCCCGCCACTCACTGTGCTGTCCATGTTTTCATCATAAGTTTTATCCAAAATGTCATGACAATTTTTTCAACTGGAACTTTTTAAAATGAGAAGGAATATGACCATGTAAACCTAGTCATCTGCTCAGAGAAGCCTAGACAAGGTGTTCTCATGCCAGCAGTGTTAAATTGTTGGGGTCTGAATCATGTCCCCCACAAAAGGCATGTTCAGGTCCCAGCCCCGGTCCTGTGGGTGTGAACGCATTTGTAAGTAGGGCCTCTGAAGATGTTATTAGTTAGGGTGCCTAAAGTGAATGAGGGTGGGCCTCCATCCAATAGGGCTGAGGTCATTATAAGCAAAGGAAATTGGACATGAGAGAGAAGCCAGGGGTAGCAGCCAGAAGCTGGAAGTCTACAGAACTGGAAGAGAAAGGAAAAGACACTGCCATATGCACAGCCATGTGACAGAAAAGCCAAGGATTGCTGGCAACCAGCCCCCAAATGCCACAGTGTTCAAAGAGAAAGTATCCTTTTGCTGGTGCCTCTATTTTGGACTTCTCCTACCCTCAAAACCACTAGCCAATAAATTCCTTTTTTAGCAACTAGGAAACTAAAACATAAGTGGACACAAATAATCAATTTTAGCTAGGCAGAAAATAATGCTTTAGCTAAAAATCAGCAGACAAGTTCAGTTCATTTACTGGGCTTAGAAATTGATTCTTCTCACAATTAAAATGCTAAAGATTGGTGATCTTCCAAGGGCTAATTTAGCAGTGGTGTTACAAATGTTGGTTTGTGCACGTAAGAGGTCATGCTAGTTAGATCCCAACCTAAAATCATTAGCTGGTGACAGGCAGAGTAAGGGTTTCAGTCATCACGTGCGTATATATATGCCCTATCCAGTGAGCTGGTGAAGACATAAGCATGCTGGCAGATTGCTGTAGAGAATTGTCCATTAAGGAAAATCCTATCTGTGAAGTGGCTTTTCAGGCAATGGTTAGAGAAAAACACAACTACATTTCTTGAACAAGGAATAATCTAACAATCATTACAGTTCAACACAAGCTGAGTCACCACAAACTGATGTGCATATCAATCTCTAGAGAAAGATTTATTGTGTAATGGATGAAACAGGAATAAAGCCTACAAAAAAAAGCAGAAAGACAGAAAGCTCCAGATGCATCTGAGGCTTTCTAACTACTAAACTAGCCCATCTGGAAAAAGAAACTAGAATGTTTTGGGATTCAAATGCCCAAAATGCATGTAAATTATCCTGATGGAATCAGAAAATAACAAAGCATATAGCAACCTCTTTCTTCAAAAAAAAAAAAAAGTTAATCATGAAATATTTCAAACATATAAAATTATCAAACACCCATAAATCTGCCCCCTAGTTTTAGAAATATGATTTTATAGATATATTTGAAGGCCCTTGTCTTCCCCTCCCAGTCAATTCCACTGACTTCCCGGAAGAGATCACAATTCTGAGTTTGTGGTTCACGATTCTCCCACACACTTGTGCTCTTTTACACCAGAGATGTGTATAAACGCCCTGCCTTGCATGTGATTACACTTTCCATGGATGATATCCCACTGTATCCATGTGTACAGGGTTGAATAGTGTCCACTCAAAAATTCATGTCTGGAATTCTGGCCTCCAGAACCGAAGACAGGAACTTTCTGGTGCTTTAAACCCAGTTTGTGGTGTTGTTTTGGCAGCCCTAGGAAACGAAGACAGATTTTTTATATTGGGGAGTGGATAATGCTTACTAGCACCAATGATGAAATATGATATTGGACACTAAGGCCACCCTTGTTACAAAGTAGCAGAGAACTTGGCAGGACGACAGTCTGCCACTGAGTGGAACGGAGAACTTGTAAGTCATCAATGTGCACATTTAGCTGTGGATAATTCCAAGCAAAGTGAGGAAGATGTGGCCTGGTTGCTCTTTGCTTCTTATAGGCAAATGCGAGAGAAAGAGACAAACTGAGGAAGGAACTGTTAAGCAAACAGGAACCAGCACTTGATGATTTGGAAAATTCTCAGCCTGAGAGTGTGCTTTGGAAAACAGGGCCAAGGGTGTGGTAAGACAACCCTTTGCTAAGGAGATTAGGAGTGTGACTTATGGATCCAAAGAAACATCTCAGCAGAAGCCAGGAATAGAGAGGGCCTTATCCTAGAAAGCTCCGCAGAACCCCCGACATTCACGGAAGTCTGACCAGGTTTTTGAGTCTTATACCAGCAGGAACACTGGCAACCTGGACTGAAAGGGGGCGAAATGAAGGAAGTGGCTCCAAGGACAGAGCCACAGATGCAGAGGATGCCTTGGTCTGAGCGGGCAGGACTATTATGCTCAGTGGGCCTGGAGGACACTGAGCTGCAGGGAATTACTGACATCTACAGGAGTCTGCCCTGCTAGGCTGCAAACTAGTTTTGGACTAGAAACCCCTTTGTTCCTTCCATTTTCTCCCTTTCAGAAGGGCAAAGTCTATCCTATAACTGCCCCACCATTGTATTTTAGAAGCAGATAACTTGTTTTTTAGGCTTTACATGTCCAAAGATGGAGAGGGATTTTGCCTCAGGAGAGGAATTTTGCCCGAGGATACACCATACTGAGACTGTCACTTCTACCTGATTTAGATGATTTAGAGGATGAGATTTGGGGATTTGGGGGTTGATTTTTATCTAGATAAGATTTTGGACTTTTGGAGTTTAAGTTAGATACGATTTTGGACTTTTGGGTTTAAGTTAACCCCAGCTTAACTTTTGGGTTAAGACTTCAGGGTGTTTGGGAATGAGGTGGATGTATTTTGCACATGGGAAAGACATGAATTTTGGGGGGGTCAGAGGGTGAAATGCACGGAGTTGAATAGTGTCCCCCACAAAATTCATGTCCACCTCAGAATGTGACCTTTTTGGAAATAAGGTCTTTGCAAATTTAATTGGTTAAGTTCAGATGAGGTCATATTGGGGAGTAGGGTGGACCCTAAATTCAATACGACTTATATTGAATCTCTCTCCTTCTAAGGAGAGAGAGAGATTTGGACACGAGTCAGAGACACGCAGAGATTGGAGTGATGTGTCTATAACCCAAGGAAGGCCAAGGCTGGCTTGCAAACACCAAGAAGCTAGAAGAGTCAAGGAACGGTCCTCCCTACAGGTTTCAGAGGAAGCAGGGCCCTGCCACCGCAGCGATTTCTGCCTGAGATGTAGCCTCTGAAACTGTGAGACAACGCGTTTCTTGTTTAAGACACCAGTTGTGGTATTTTGTTACGGCAGCCCTAGGAAACTAAGATGACATGCTTCCACAATTTGTTTTTCCCCTCAACATTATTTTTGAGATATATTCACACTAATACATAAGGCTCTGGATAGTTTAAGTACTCTATAATATTCCATCAAATGACTACACCACAAGGTATTTATTCGTTTTTCTGTTGACAGATATTTGGGGCAAGGGTTATTACAAATAATGTTAAAACAAACATTCTTGCTTTTATCTCCTATGCCTGAGAGAGACATTTTTAACAGTACACAGCTAGAGATGGAATCACCGAGTCGTGGTGACATGCTTGCCAAACATGATTAGATAGTGCCAAGCTGCTCTTCAAAAGGCAGAGCCAATAGTCACTGCCACCAGCAGCATGGCAATTCCCCACGCCCCACGGCCTTGCCATGGGGATTGCCAAGGTTCATCATTGCTGACTGTCTGCTGCGGTGTGGTGATATCTCATTGCTTTGTTTTGCTTCGTGTTTATAAGCAGCATTGGTTAAAGTGAGTGGGGGTAGTCTAGGAGGAGGAGGGAGGGGAAATAGGGAGGAGAAGGGACCGCGAGGATTGGAGCTGAGAGCTGTTGTTTTACGAGGATTTCTGGTTTGGGCAGCAATGGTTCATGGAATCAGCTTCCTCCCTCAACACAACTGCGTTCCTTTCTGCCCCAGCCCTTCCTGACATGAGGTGCAGGCCATGCAATGGCACCAGAGCTTATTAGCAAGGCTGTCTAGATGGAATTCCATCCACTGAGAGACCCCAGGTGATCATTCCTATAACACATGAAACGAGACAGAAAGAATTGTTTCTAGCATTTTCCTATTTTCAAGCAATGCACATCTTACCACAGCATCTCTCTTGATAAATGTTTATGTGGACTTAAGAAGTTCTCATGACATTTATTTGAAGAAAATAGTGAAAATTATCTTGTCACCCTGCTAAGGAAAAATAAAGGAGCTCTATCAACTTCCCTCACTCGAAGTTCAATGATCATCCTTTTTTGAAAAAAGAAATGAAAATATTTCCTTCTTACTACACTAAGATAGTACTCATGATTTAAAACAATGATTTAAAACAATGGATATAAATATTACTGTAGGTACTTGATTTGATTTGAATCTTATCCTTTCAAATATCCTTTCAAATGAAAATTCAGACATAGATTTTTTTAATAGTGCTTTCATAGTTCCTATCAATTATTCTTCAAGCAGCTTAAACTTATTAAAAGGATTTTTCTATGTCTTCTTCCTGAGAATTTGCTGCCAAAGAGAAACTGCTTGTCTTCAACAAAGAGCAGTTGATGAAAATAAAAAGGGTACTAGGGTACTTTCTAGATGTCCAAGAATCAACCTAACTGAAGCAAGATTTATGACATGCATAGCATTCCAATTCTGTCATTATCCCTGTGAAAACACCGGGATGCTCTATTTTTATTTCACTTGGCCAATCCTTACATGATATATCATTTATAATAAGCTTTGGTGCTGCCTTATTTCACTGCAGTTTTCCATTCTGGTGGTAGCTAGCAAGGACAATAGAAGTTACACTGATAACTAATGGCGACAGAAATAAATTTTAAAACACACATACATGGCAGGAAAAGGGGGTGGAAAGGAATTGGGAGCTATTGCTTAATGGGTGCAGAGTTTCTGTTTAGGGTGACAAAAAAGTTTCAGATATGGGTGGTGGTTTTGGTAGTACAAAAATGTGAATGTAATTAACACCACTGAATTGTACACTTGAAAGTGGTTTATATGGGAAATTTTGAGTTATATATATGCTACCACAATAAAAAGTCAAACACATACATACACACAGAGACTTTTCTCAGTAGCAGGGGGCCTGAGGAACTTCTAGAACTCAGAAGGAATTGTTAGACTGAAAACACTTCCCACCCCAGATCTCTCTGCCGTCTGCAGCCAGACACCACAACCTGTCCACGAGAAACAGGTAAAAGAAGGAAATGGCAAAAGCCTAAGAAAATGGAAGGGGACAAGCTATAGTTGACGGGATAGTTGGAGGAGGTTGGTTGATGCATTTTTCTAAATAAGCACACTTATTAGGAATGCCTGCTGCACCTCTAACTAGAAGTCACGGGCAATAAAACTTAGTGGCTGAGAGGGACAGCTTTGCAGTCAGGCAGACCTAGACACAAAGCTTACTAGCAACATCACCTGGGCAAATGGCTGAATTTGTTTAAGTCTCAATTGCCATTCCATAAAATGGTGGTAGAATATGGACCTCACAGGACTGTCTTAAGAATCAACTGTGATAATGTATGGGGATAAAGCAAAACTTACTATCTAGCACAGAGCAATTACTCAATAACACAAGCTACCATTTATAAGATAAATTAGCATATTTTAGACATCGTTGGCCATTTTAAATTGTCCAACTACTTTATTCAAGTACCAGTAACATTTCTATACAAAGGCTAGGTGAAAACAATTAAATAAACCAGTTTATTTGTCCTGAACAAATTTCTGATAAGGTTAGCTTTATCTCTTTCTTTCAAATGTAATTCCTGGACATTTTAATTTATTTTTAATAATTTCCCTAGAAAGAATGGTCAGAAAATTAAATTGCCAGATTCCAATAGGGCAAGAGCAAAATAGTATAAACAATCTCCAACATAACAGTACCTGCTTAAAATAAATTTAATTCCAAAGAAAAAGAAGAGGGCAAAGAATAAATAAAATAATCTCATTCTTTCATCACCTACTAAAATCATATGTTGTAAATAGCAGCAAATCATAATGTTTAATTAAAAATACACAATTATGAAGCTTTTTAAACTCATTAATTAAAGGTATAAATCTGGGGGGAAACTTGGAAGAGTTTCTTAAAGGACTGCTTCAGTTAAAAAACAGATTTAGGTAGATTACAGACAGATCTCTTAGAACTACTCCAGAATATTCCAGAAAGAAATATGTCAATTAATCCTCAGCACAACACTTGGCATGCAGTAAATATATTTGCTAAATGAAATGCTGCAGGTTTTTCAGAGAAAGCCACACATCCCTTAGGTCCTCAGATAAAAGGAAGTTTTTTTTCACATGCTGTTGGGGTTTGAGATCTTCATATAGCAATTGCTAAGCCGTTAGAAATCTGGGTCTAGGTGCCAGGGCTTTGATTTCCAAGGATGGCTTTGATTTGGGAACTAGAAGTCATAGATGAGAAAAAAAACACACGGAGCTCCCAGGAAGCTTCACAAAGGAGTTAGATAATACCAGGCTCAGCATGAGTTTCAGTGAACCGATAAGGCACTTTTCAAGGCATCACACAGTGTAAAGTCACTGGGCCTTGAAAAAGCATTTCAGACAGCCTTTTTGGGTGGAGGAGATGCCTTCATATCAGCAAATTCCTACTAACGGAGATCATGAAATTGGGGCAGGTTGAATTTTTGTAGACAAATACCATCTGTTTTTCCTTCCCCGCTCCCGCTGTCATTACAATCACACCCCAGTGAAGGAGGATGGCAATTTTCTGCTGACATTTCCACTTCCAGGAGGAAGTGCATGTCTAGCCGGAGGCAGGTCTGCCCGGTGAAAGCCCAGTGGGTGACACAGCCAATCCTTCTCTGCCGGTGGGTGAGCTGATGACACCATCTCCTCAATGCCAACTCTAACCGAGACTCAGAACCCAACCCTAAATTTTTGCCTGTGTATCCTCAAATTTCTCCGTCGAATGCTCAATATACCTCACATCTTCACTAGTAATCAGTGCATTGTTATCAGACTGGCAAAAACATCCTTTCACAAACATAAGCTGCTTAAGACCGGGAGGCTGATTCCCTGGTACCCCTTGCAAAGCTGGTGCCTGAATAAATACTGAGCAAACAGGCGAGGTACCTTGAGGGACTGCAGGGAGTCTGAGTTAGTATCACAGTAGAGGATGATGTTGTTAGCCATGCTGAAACTTTCTCTCACCCCGAGGTGGTAGAACAAGGAAGGCTGCCGGAAGGCGTCACTCATCTCCACCACAGCAATGTCTGCAACAGAAAACAAAGGCCCCCGAAGGTGGCGTCTAAGTCATGCCCAGTGAGCACTTATGAGGTGCAGTTACCCAGGACTCAGAGAGGAAACGAGGGAACCGTAGGGATTTCCCCCTCTTCATTTGTCACTGAATTTTGAATTTGCAGCTCTACCCGCAAGTGGGGTGTGTGTGTGTGTGTGTGTGTGTGTGTGCATGCGCGCGCGTTCCAAGCTGTGAAAGGGACCCTATGATTACTGGAAACTCAGGAGGGTCTGCACTGGTGGGAAGCACAGGCTAATGCGTTCTGCTGAGTTTCAACAGGAAAATAAGTTAACAAGGGTTTCAAATTTAAAAGATTTTAAAAAGCAGAGCTACAGAAAATAGCAATAAGTAGCGAATGAGAGTTTTTAGGAAACAAATAGGTGAATTTATTATTAATCCAGAGTTGGGTTTTAGAGTTAATTAAGTTATTAAGTAATAAATGAATATCTAGCAAGTCCCTGGCAAATATAATCACAGAAGAAAGAGAACAAAGGAGAATATAATAAGAAAACTAAGAAGGGGGATATAAGACAGATAGAAATTCTTCCAAAGCTCAAAGATGACCAGTACCTAGATAGTACAAACCTGTACCAAACTTTGACAATAATGCCACAAAAATAAAATTGAGATTAGTCTCCAACTCATTTATGCATATAGGCAAAAATAAGAAAGAGAAACTAACAAAATGCAGCAAGCACACACTATATGAACACTAGATCATGAGTTTAAAATTTATTTCATGAATGCAAGGATGGATCGATTAGGAGGGAAAAAATCATCAGCATCTCCACAGATGCCTGAAAAGCATCAGATAAAATATAAAATTCACTTCTAATTAAAATTAATTACAAACTAGAAATAGAAGTGTACTACCTTAGCATGAAAAATAATATATATTCCATAACAACTGCCAACTCTGTACTTAGGGATCTTACCATGAAACTCAGGAACAAGGTCATCAACCACTCCCACTACTATACAGTAGCTTTCTGAAAAGCTAAACCAATGCAATGAGATTTGTAAAAAGTAAGGAGCTATAATTCCAAAAAATAAAATATACAATGATCATTTCTTGTAGATGTTACAGAATAAGCTGAATTACTATTAGAAGTAACAATAAAATTTAGTAAGGTGTCAAGGTACAAAATTATTATGAAAACTAAGAGCTGCCTTTACAATCACAATAAGCATTTGGAAAGTGTAATGGTAAAAAAACATTCCATTCACAATTACAATGAAAATTTAACAAATTTAATAGAGGGTGTTAATTTGTTAAAATTATGCACAATATGTGCCAGATGAAAAGTTAATATATTTATAAATCATCTTTTATCGGTATATTTAAAATAAAGAAACAACAAACAACCATGAAAATATTTCAATAGAAAATTAGGCTCTGGACACAAGCAGGCAAATTCATAAAAGTATAAACAAAATGGTAAATAAACATGTGAAAAAATATTCTAGAGCTCACTACTAATAAATGCTCATCAAACCAACTGTAAAGTGCCCATTTTTTTGTTGCCAAACAAGCAGCCAAAGATATTTTAAAATGCCCAGTGAAGATGCAGAGAAATGGCACTCATGTATGCAGTGGGCAGTGCAAATTTCCTGAGACTTAAATCCTTAAAATGATACATACCCTTTGATCCAATAATTACGTTCCTAGGAATTTATGCTAAGAAAAGTCTTAAAATGTGGACAGATTTACCTCTATGTTCATTGAAATATTATTTTTTACAATAAAAATGGAAACTGCCTAATACCCGTAGGTTTTATTTTGTCTGTTATAATATTTATTTCCTAATTATTGTATTTATTAGTATATATCATGGTAAACCCAAATAACAGCATATTATGTAACCACTAAACACAAAAGTAGAAGAATATTTAGTAACGGGGTAAATTCAAGCTATATTAAGTAAAAACCAGAAGAATAAAATATAACATACATTATAAATATAATATACACACTATAATGCATACATTATAATATATAGCATATGTGTACATATGTGATTGCGAAAAATGTTTGACAAGTTAAATACCAAAACGTAAACCGTGGCCCCCAAAGTTCTATGTTGATATTATTAGACAGTTTTATTTTTCTGTTTTGCACCTTCTAAATTTTTCACAATTTCTACTATGAATACTGATTACTTTTATAATTTAGAAACCCACCAAAATATTAAAAGGGCAACATTCAAGAATGGGTGTAAAGCCAACGTGCAGCACAGAAGGGCTAAGGCAGACTCCTGGGCAGCTGACTAGGGCAGAGTCAGCCTAATCGAAAGAACGTGAAATTCAAATTCATGTTCTGGGAAGGAGAAAATGTTCTGGAGGCTAAAGAAACAGAAGCTTTATTTAAGCCGTGAAGGGGAAAGACAGGTCAACAGAGCTTCAAAAGATGTGTTTTTCCCCAAGGCTAAAAGTGACTTGCAGGCTCTTTAATACAAAGCATTTTCTTTCAGGGTCCTTCACATTATTAGATCAAAAATCAACATGAAGAAAATGAGTCACCGCAGCCCCACCCACGCACCCTGCCTGTCTCCCGCACCCGCACTGCTTCCTCCTCCGACGCCCCGCCATTCAGTCAATCACACTGCTTTGAAATCAAGAGACAGCATAAACTGGGATTGAAAGAAGCCAAATTCAGCGGTGGCTGATGAAAAACAAATCAGACACATGCAAAGAAAAATACTAGCTAAGTTAAAGTAAAGACAGGAGGGGAAAAATGGGTTGTTTCCAGAGAACACACTCTTGGAATCTGAAGCTAAAATAAAATAAAAACACTGCAGAAGGTTTTCAGATACAAAAAGAAGCTAGACATTTAAAGTAAATGGTACAAGCAAAATAAGGTATATTCACTGATCTGAACATCCAAGCAGGAACAGATCTTTTTTTTGGAAGCTATATTGAACATTAAAACAATGCTTATCTGTATAATTTTAAGATACAGCAATGCAGTATAACTCAGAAATAGTTGAACTGTTTTTTCTGTTTCAAACTGAGTGATTTGTCCTAATATGTTTTTATTCTCTTCTAAATTTTCTTAAATGTCCGTACAGTAGATGCTGTGGTTTGGAGCTATGTATCTCAGAAAAACACATTCTTAATCTTAATCCATTCCTGTGGGTGTGAACACATTCTAATGGACCTTTGTGATGAGGTCACATCAATCAGGACGGTTCTTAATCCTGTTACTGGAGTCCTTTACAAGCAGAATGAAATTCAGAGAGAGAGAAACCCACAGGAAGCAAAAAGCTGGAGGTCAAGAGAACCTGGAAGGGAGGGGAGAGGCCAGGAGAAGCCACTGAGTGCACTGCCATGTGACGAAACAAGGCAAGGACCAAGGATGCCCGGCAGCCAGCCCCAAACACCAGTCTGCAGGAAGAAAGCACTGCCTTGGTGATGCCTTGATTTGGACTTCTAGCCTCAAAACTGTGAGCCAATATATTGCCATTGTTTAAGCCAACCCATTGCATGGTATTTGCCTTAGAAAAGGAGGAAAATGAAACAAGAGAATTCGCTTTCTCTGACGTAGAATTCAGTGAATTTTGAGAAATGGATATCCACCACCACAGTCAGGGTACAGAACAGTTTCATCATCCCTAAAACGTCCCTCAGGTTGTCCCTTTGTGTTCCACACCCTCTCCAACCCCAACTCCTGGCAACCACTTGATGTGTTTACTGTATGTATAGTTTTGCCTTTTCCCGAATATAATATAAATGGAATCATACAGCATGTAGCCTTTGGGATCTGGCTTCTATCACTTAGCAAAACTCATTTGAAATCTCAAAATTCATCTACAGATGTCCATTCACAGATTGAAGGACATGTGGGTTGTATTCCAGGTTGGGCATTAATGAGTAAAGCTGCTGTAAACATTGGTGTACTTTTTATGGAAATATGCTTTTTTTTCTCTTCGGTCAACACTGAGGAGTGGGATTATTGGGTCATAAGGTAAGTGTATGTTTAACTTATAAGAAAGTGCCAAACTATTTTCCAAAGGGAAAGTACCATTTGGCATCCCCACCAGTACTGTATGAGACTTACTTTGGCAGCACTTGGTATTGTCAGTTTTTTGTAAAGCCATCTAACACATATGTAATTGAATCTCATTGTGCTTTTAATTTGCATTTATCTATGATTAGTGATGCTGAGAATTTTTTCATATGCTTATTTTCTATCTGTATATCTACTTTGGTGACGTGGTCACAGCTTCTGTCAATTTTTTTGTTTTTGTTGTTAAATTTGCTTTTTTATTGTAGAGTTTTGAGAGTTCTTTATATTTTCTGGATATTAGTCCTTTGTCAGATGTGCGATTTGCAAATACTTTCTCCAAGTCTGTGGTCTTATCTTTTTATCTGCTTACCAGTGTCTTGAGAAGAGCAGAAAAATTTAACTTTAAGTCTAGTTTACCGAAATTTTCTTTTATGGATCGTGTGCTTTTGGTGTGGCATCTAAAATATCTTTGTCTAACTCAAGATCATAAAAATTTTCTCCTATGTTTTCTTCCAAAAATTTTAGAGCTTTACTTTTATATTTAGATATGTGGATCATTTATTTATTTATTTGTTTGTTTGTTTGTTTATTACCGGGAGGTCCCAGGGATCGGACCCGGGTCCCTCCATATGGGAGACGGATGCCCAACCATTTGAGCCACATCCGTCCCCCGTGTGGATCATTTTTAGTTAATTTTTGTGTACGGTGTGAGGTGCGAGTCAAAGTTTCTAGTTTTGCATATAGACATCCAATTGTCACAGCATCATTTAATCTAACGACTCTCCTTTCTTCACTGAATTGCCTTGGCTACACTTGTGTGAGTTTATTTCTAGATTCTCTATTCTGTTCCGTTAATCTATGTGTTGACCTTTGTAGTACTGCGCTATCTTGACTACTGTCAGTTACAATGGGTATGGAAATCAGGTAGTGTGAGTCCTCCAACTTTATTCTTTATCAAAATTGTTTTGGCTATACTATTATTCTAATGGTTGTAAAAACATCTGTATAAATTTTCATATCAGCTGATATCTAAAAGCTATCCGTCTACATCTATAAAATAAATTTTGCAAGGATTTTTATTGGGATTGTGTTGAGTCTATACATCATTTTGGAGAGAACTGATATCTTAACAATGGTGAGTCTTTCAATCCATGAATATGGTATATCTCTCCACCTAATTAGGTTTTCTGATTTCCTTCTTTGGCATTTTGTCATTTTCAATATACAGATCCTGCACATATTTTGTTTAGTTTATACCTAAGTATTCCATTTTTGGGGTTCCATTGTAAATGATACTGTATTTTAAATTTCACATTCCAATTGTGTGTTGCCAGTACATAAAAAACAATCGGTTTTTGTATATGGACCTTGTATCCTGAAATCTTACTAAGCTCATTTACTAGTTATAGGAGCTGTTTTGTTTGTTTGTTTTTAGATTCTTTGGGATTTTCTAAATGGACAATCATGTCATCTATAATTGGAAATGATTTTATTTCTTCCTTTCCAATCTGTATGCTTTTTATGTTTTTTTTTTTTTTTTTTAAATTCCTTGCCTTGTTGCACTGGCTAGGACTTGTAGTAACATGGCATTTTAAAAACTGTAATATTTCATTATCTAAAGAAATTATTATCAAAGGGCTACCTTCTGACGCTCTCTGATGGTATCTGTCTTAGTTTCCTGGTTGCCAAGACAAATACCACGCTATGGGTTGGCTTAACAACAGGAGTTTATTGGCTCACGGTTTCAGAAGCTGGAAGGCAAGCTTCCTCCCGAGGACCCGTATCTTCTGGCCGGAGGTCCTTGGGGTTCCTTGGCTTTTCTGTCTCATGGTTATGTCCTCTCCTTTCTCTTTCAGGTTCTATTGACTTCCAGCTTCGCTTCCTCTCCTCCACTTGGCTTTTTCTTCATAAAGTCTCCAGTAATAGGATTAAGGCCCAATCTCATTCAGTTGGGCCATACTTTAACTAAAAATATCATCTTCAGAATGTCCTATGTACAATGAGTTCACACCCACAGGTACAGGTTAAGAACATGGGATGGTTTCTGGTGAGACATAACTCAATCTGCCCCCAACCCCCACCCCGCCAGTGCTTTTCAGAAGTGGTAAACAGGTGAAAATTTTCTTCTTTGTGACATTATCTAAGACTTGTTAAAAATGCAAAAGATGATGTAATTATAATAAATTAAATAAATACCTGATACCCCACAATTCTTGAACCCCACTTACATGAGGTATAGTTTATCCACTATTTCACAAACACATATTCAGTGTTTTCAATGTCTCAGGCACTGTGTACTTTTTGAATATTAATTCAATCTTCATAATACCCCTTTGTGGAAAGTAACATTATCATTTCAAGAAACTGAGGCAGAGAAAGTCTAAGTAGTTTGCCCAACATCCGCTAGAACGTGGTGGTACCAGGATTTGGGCCCAGGCTATCTTGCTCCAGAGCCCAAACTCTTAATTCCTAAACAGGTCACACCCTGCACTTGAGAGAAGGAGGTTCACAACCCAGAATGCAACTGAGATGCGAAATGGATTCAGGGTCCAAAGCATAATACTCACATCATGTGCATCATGAGTAAATGCACTCCATAATTGTTTTATCTGAGTTTTTCTGGTAATATTGCAAGTAAAGCTGCCACATTTAAAATTTTAACTCTAAGTCAGTCACTTAAAAGTATAAACAAAGACACAAAAACCTCTTACGTTCTTTCCTAAGGTGTAGTTTCTATTACCTTGTTCCAAATGAGTTAATGATAAATGGAGCATAAAATTAGGTTTACCAGAGGCTTATTAAAGCATAACGCATTTTCAGGGCAATAACATCTAACTGTTGTGCCTAATTGCATTTTAGCATGAAATGGCAGTGGTTCATGGTCTGTGTTTCTTTTTTCAATTCAATTTTTCCTTCATAATACAGTATATTCGTGACTAAATATTTCACATGAGTTCCTGTTGCTTGTGAAAGACAGAGTTTGACAGAAAACCTTAATCTTTAGATACTTTTTTATCTATTCAATCATTTTTCTTAGGCATCAAATCACTGATTACCTAGCAAGAGCCCAAGGATCTATTTGGCTTGTAATGGAGTCTACGAGGCACCCCAGAATTCCACAATCAAGGAAAACTTCACAAGTCCTCATAGAGAACTACCCTACCCACACAACAGGTTAATCCCCAAGACAATCCTTAGCACCAATGTAATTCAGGAAACATATGAGCACCTATTAGATAAAAGGCTATCTGTTCTCTGCAATCTGTTGGCAAAGGTAAAAGAAAAACAATTAAGGAGATCTCTGCCTTCTCTTGTGAGATAGAAACACGTATTCAAAAGTACCCATGCAGGGAAGGCCAAGGGACAGATGCCCAGGACAGAGAGGAGATGGGATGGGGTGGATGGCAGAGGCCCTGTGGGCCATAGGAACATAGCACACCAAGAAGAGCGGACAGGGGGACGGGTATGGCTCAAATGGTTGGGCATCTGTCTCCCATATGGAGGGACCCGGGTTCGATCCCTGGGACCTCCCAGTAAAAAAAAAAGAACGGACAAGAACCAGTGGCCCTGGCACATCCAAGGGATGGTAGAAGAAGCCAAGGAGGGGAAAGACGCCTGCGTGTTGGTCAGTTAGGAATGCTGACAACCATACCAGAAGGCCAGGGCAACGGTTCTCAACCCCCAGAGAGCTGACACCGACCCCCAAGTGCTTCTCTGTTCTCTGATTCTTAGGGGAAGTATAACCTACATGCCATGGATTTTTTTCCTTCTCTTTTATGAATGAGCACAGACTCATTCATTATTTACAATTTATCTAGTATGTAAAAATTACTGAAATGTTATTCAAGACCTGTAAGTATAGAGTCCTAGTGTTTTAGTTTGCTAAAGGCTGCTGGAACAATGGAACCGAAATGTGTTGACTTTTATAATGAGAATTTATTAGGTTAAACGCTTACAGTTCTGAGGCTGTGAAAGTATCCAAATCAAGGCATCATCAGAGATGCTGTCTCATCGAAGGTCGGCTGCTGGGGATCCTGGACTCCATCCATGTGGCAAGGAACCTGGAGGCATCTGCCTGTCTGGGTCTCTACCTTCTCCTCTGAGCTTACTTTCTCACCAAGCTCAGCTGTGCGATCAGGCATATGGCTTGTCTCTCCCCTCTCCTCTGGGCCTCCTCACTTGGAACTTCTCAAGGGCCTCTTTCTGAGCATCTGTGCTCCCTTGATTACAGTCTGGCAACCAGGACCCCTCTCAGCCTCTCGGCGTTTCTCTGCCTCTGCTGCCTTTTGCTATGTGCCTCTGCTTCCAGTCCTCCATGTATAAAGAACTCCAGTAAGCGGACCAAGACCCATCCGGTGTCACGCCTCACTGAAGTAATCCAATCAAAGGGTCCACAGCCCCTGGAAAGGTTCTTCAAGAACATGATCTTTTCTGGGATCCATAAAAAACTTCCAACTGTTACTCCTAGTCTAAGACTCTAATTCAGCTTGCTCAAGTCTGGTGGCCACAGAGTGTTGGAAAACTGTAAAACTCCTACATTGCAGCAAGGACTGCTGAAATGTCATCATTGTTGTTTGAACTGGTCATGATTTGTCCACTCTTGCTATCCATTTCCTGTTCATTTAGCTTCATCAGCAACACTTTAGGTTCTTGTACATTGTTGGGCTAACCCTTCTGGATATAATGAAGCATATTTGTGTCACAGGTTCTTTTTGGTCCATGATTTCCCCATTACAAACTCTAATAAATGTATGCATGGTTGTTCAAATATGAATCCGTCTTGTATTGCTAAATCAAATTATACATAATCTCCCCAACCTAGGCAAAATTTGCTTGTTTAGTAACATTTTATTATTACCATGAGGTGTTTCTGATTGTTTTAACTCTAGGTGACCATAGAGACATTTTATACCTCCAGAGGTTGCCTTTTTAAAAGGTAGCAAGCTCTTGCATTTATAAAAGAGGACGTTGGAGGAGAAGGGAGAGGTCTGTAGAGCAGAAAGAAGCAAAGGGATGGTGGAGGTGAAGCAGGGCTGGTGTTAGAAGAACTAAAGGCCCCATGTCCAAGGAATAGCTGCAAGAATTCAGCTGTGAGGCTCCAGCTTCAGAGAAGGCAATGGGGAAAGAGCCACATCTGTAGACGGTGCAGATCCCCAAACAGCAGGACCCAGAAGCAGAGCTCTGAGGGAGGAGATGCAGCCTCAGAAAGGATGCCGGGGGGGGGGGGGGAAGCTGCAAAGGAAGCCTTCTCTCAGCCCAGGTGCTGAGTCAGGGGTGATGTATAGGCAGACGACAGACAAACTCTTTAGTGGCTTCCAGGGTTTGGATCCCAGGTCGAGTTTCAGGATGGATGACCTGAGTTGACACTCCCTGAACTTCGGGTTCCTCAACTATAAACTGAGGATAATAATGCAGGTATCTAAAGCCCAAAGCTTTTGTAAAGATTACATGAGTGTGGGGCCCAATAAACTCTCAAGAAACACTAATTATACGGAGCCGTTACAAGAACCGTTCATAGGGAGCCCTCTGAGCCACTTGGCATAAAAATGTTACTGGAGATGATGCTAATATATAATGTAATACCCTGATGAAGCCTCATAGGATTTTCTCATAGAAATGATGTGGGAGTCAAATTGTGAAAGCACAGAAAGCCAAAATAAAGAATCCTGACTTGATTCTATAATCAGTAGTGACCCATCCATGTCCATGAATTTTGAGAAAGGCTGTGGCAGGATCAAAGCGAAGGTCTAGGACGATAAACTGAGACAGACAGAGGCTGGGAGACCAGTTAGGAGGATAGTACAGTCATCCGAAGGAGGGTGCAGCCGCAAACCAGCACAGGGACAATGTGGGAGGAAAACCCACAGGCTTTGGGATTTGGGGCAAGAAGGCAATCGAAAGAAGAATGAAAGATGCCGCAGCTTTGAACCTGGATGACTGAAGATGGGGATTTGCCATGAGCACAGCAGGGGACACAGTTCTTTTGACGGAAACTTGGAGTTTGGATTGGGACATACTAAATGGTGTGTGTGCATGCAGGTGTGGGGCTGTGTGCAGGTACATGCATGGGTGTGGCTGTGCATGCATGTGTGTGAGTATATGCATGTGTGTGGGTGTGCATACGCACGTGTGGCTGTTGAGGGTGTGCATGCATGTGTGTGGGTGTGTGCGCGTGTGTGGCTGTGCATGCATGTGTGTGGGTAGATGCATGTGTGTGGGTGTGCATACCCACATGTGTGGCTGTGAGGGTGTGCATGCATGTGTGTGGGTGTGTGCACATGTGTGGCTGTGCATGCACGTGTATGGGTGTGCATATGCATGTGTGTGGCTGTATGGCTGTGCATGCGTGTGGAGGTGTGCATGTGTGTGAATATCTGACAGCCATCAGTATCCTTCTGAATCTCAGCAGGTAAGTCAGGCTCACATGGAGAGCCTGGAGAGTCAGCGATGGGTGACAGTTGAAGCAGTGAGTGTAGATGAGACTGTCAAGTTAGAGAGTACAGAGAGAAATGAGAAGGCACCAATGCCCAGGAATTTCACTCCTCATTCTAGACTCAATAGAAACAGATGTATGCTCAACAAAAGACATGGAAGGAACATTCAGCACTATTTGTAAACCACACACAATAGAAGAAACAAATAAAGTGCATAAAGTGCTTGGCTTCAATGATGATACTACACAACAAGGAGAAAGGAAAACTTCCAACCACATGTGATAACATGGGAGAATCTCACCAGCATATTGCTAAGAAAGAATCCAAATACAAAAGAGTAGCTACTGGGCAACCTCGTTTATAGGAGATTCAAAACGATGATGCTGAAAGTCAGAATGGTGGGTACTTTTGGGGGGCAGGCAGTGGCTGGAAGGGACTCAAGGAGTCGTCCCAGAGTGCGGTAAACTTCCGCCTCTTCACCTGGGTGCTGGTTACTCTGGCAGCACCCAAGATCTCCGGACAGTGATTTTCCCAAGAATGCTAAATGGAGACTATGCTAGATTCCTGGGGCCACTGGAACAAAGTGCCCCATACTGGATGGCTTAAAGCAACGGGAACTTATTGTCTCACAGTTGTGGATGCTAGAAGTCTGAAACCAAGGCGTCGGCAGGGCCGTGCTCCCTCTGAAGCCTCTGGAAAGGAGTCCTCCCGAGGCTCGTGGCTGCATCTTTCCCCGCTGTCTCCACACGGCCCCCTCTCCAGTGTGTGTCCAATCACACTTTTTCTCAGGACATGTTGTCATTCAGGGCCCACCTGGATAATCCAGGATGAGCTCCTCCTCTAAAGACCCAAAATCAGCATCTTTTGGTTTTGTAGGACGATAAAAAAGCCCCTGACAAGGAAGCGAGCCCAGCAGGATGCAAGGTGCCGAGCGAGAGATGATGGAAGGGAGGGGATGAGCTCTGACCACTCTCCAGAAGAGAAAGGAAGAAGGTTCACATCTCCTAAGGGCCGTGCTCGCGATGTTTACGTGTATTAGTTTCCTGGCTTCTAAAGCAAATAGCTGCACCGGGTTGGCTTAAACAACGGGAAACGTGCTGGCTCGTGGTTTCAAGCCTGGAAGTCCAAAATCGAGGCCTCATCAAGGCGGTGCTTTCTCCCTGTGCCTTCTGGGGGCAGCTGCCGGTGGTCCTTGGTCCTGGCTTTTCTGCCACATGGTGATGCACGTGGCGGCCTCTCCTAGCTTCTCCCTTGTCTTCTGGGTTCCGTTGAACCGGCAGCTTCTGGCTGCTTCCTCTGGCTTTCTCTCTCTCTCTTCCTCCCCTATAAGTCAGTCCTGAGCCAGCTGGGTCACACCCTAACTGAAGTAACCTCATCTAAAGGTCGTATGGACAATGGGTCCACACCCACAGGAAGGGATTAAGTTTGAGAATGTGTTTTTCTGGGGTACATAGCTCCAAGCCACCATGCCATTCAATAGGACAATACTTTATTGGGATCATAAAAAATAAAGGTTGTGAGTTTTAGGGTGGTGTGCTGAACATGAGTGGAAAGATGAAGATTTAAAAGGAGGGCTAATTAGTGGAGACAATCTATATATTCTCAGATGAGGCAGATGGGCTGGGATCTAGGGCAGAGGGGGAAAGTCAGCTTTGGGAAAAAGGAGGGATACTTAAAGGCAAGGAGAAGGGAAATAAGAAAAGGCAAAGTCCAGGAAATAATGAAGTGGAAGGAAGAACAACGAGAGCCGTCCACTTAGCTGGTCACTCTTTTTGGACGGAGATCTGGGAATGGAGGAACAAGCCTGCATCCTGTAGACACCCCTGAAGAATGCCTGGGGACAATTCTACTTCTGCTCCTGTTGCTTATGTGACCCCAATACCTTTCCTTTCCACTTAGAAGCATTTATGTTAGCATTTCTGTCACTGGTGATCGTGAGAATGCTAGTACAGCAACAGAAGCAAGATTTGAACCCAGGCCTTATAACCACCAAAACCCATCATTTAATTTTTACTCCTGTCTGCCTACAATGAAGGTAAAGAATTCTGTGGTGAGAAGAGGGAAGACAGAGAATCAATTTCATTTTATTCTGCTTTATGGCCACAGATGAAAGCTTTAACCAGACACTAAAATCTTAACCTCACAAATGAATATTCTTGGTCACAAGATAGACTGGGCCAAAAAAAAGAATCCTCCTGTCCTATCAGAGAAGAATTTCAGCACTCAGCATTTTGATGGTGGCTTAGCAAGCAGTTATCAGGTAGCCCTGCAAATACTGGAAAGAGGTTCAGCCTTAAGTGAGGCCTTCATATCTGCTCATAAGAAAAGTAGATAAATCACAATTTACAGCTCTTAGTGCCTAGCAAACACTTCTGTCCCCAGACACAGCAGCTCCTAAATAATTGTGCTTAAAAACACAAACATGACCTATATCAAAAAGTGTTATTCACTTTGCAAGTTAAAATAGGGTCTAGTTTATACCTTAATTTATTTTTAATGTTATGGTACTAACAGTAGAAATCTGGTCAACAATGTCTAGAGAGTACCTAATATATAAAGGATGTGTCAAAATTAGCCCTAAGGTTTATTATGTGGCAGGAAGGGATGCACATTATAACTAGAAGAGGGACATGATAGAAAAATCTCTACATCACCATTGCAAATGATTTTTCTCCATGAAACTATCATATTCCCCGAAGGTATACTGGGTTTAGGGGTCTATAATCATAAATTTAGATCTCTATAAACTCATTTTATGTAATAGGTTTCAGACCTGAAGTAATCTATTTTCATTAGAAAGAGCTAGTCAGGAGATTCTGGACCAGGTTTTGGCAGAGCTTACTCTAGTTTTTATTGTGGCTGAAGCACATTTCACCTTTTCCTGTCTCCTCTATTAAGTTTTAATTTAATTGTCAAAACCTCTGTTTTCGTTAAGCTTCAGTGACGTGTAGAAGCACCAGCACCCACAGATGCCCTCTGTGACTGGGAGAACCTGACAAAAGAGGCCCTGTCCAGCCCCAACCAATGACCCACTCGTTAAACTGGCACTTGCTTCCAGTGAGCATCATTCCAAGAACTGACTGGCAGCGACTCTGGAAGAAGATCTGACCATCCTTCAAAGAAGTGGGGCCTCACGCCTGTGAGGCTTACCACACAGAAATGGTAGGACGCATCGAGGGCAGCCCTGGACATTACTGGATGCTGTTCTCTAGCAAAAAGGGCCAGGGCAACTTCCTTCAGGTTTGAGCCTCCTCTGATTAGGAGGAGATGGTTCCCAGCCCAGCTAGGGGGAACTCTCTAGAGTTCTGTGTGTGTTCTCTCTACGTTAATGAGTATGAAAGCAGCATACTATGGATGCAGTCGGCAAAATCCAGATTCTGAAAAAGTCTACAGGAAAAATAACCTGGTTTCTTCAACAGAAACATTTCTGGATGGGGGGGATGGAGGAGAAATTAGATATTAAAGAGACTTAAGAGATATAATCAATTGCAATATATGGACCTTACTTGGATTCTGATGAAAACAAACTAAAAAATCATGACATTTGTGAAACAATCAAAAATTTGAAAACTGATAGGATATTTGATGATATTAAGAAAATAACTATTTTAAGTGTGATAAGATACTGTCGAAGGAGCCCTGATCTTTTAGAGATCAAAAAAAGAGCACAATTATTTAATCGTTTGTTAAAAAAAGAAAAAGAAATTGAAAAAAAAAAAAAATGTACTGGCAAAAAAAAAAAAAAAAAAGAAGTCTAACACCACATAATCTACATACTCCTCATCAAAAAGAGTGTTATTCTTCCTGTAATAAGGAATTTAACTTTAAACACTATACTGTGCTTGCTGTAGAAAAAATATAGGTAGGAAAACAAATGAAATCCAGCTTAAACACTACTTGCTTGGCAGAAATAGTTACTCACCCTGGTAAGAAGGGCCAGTTTGGGATTTTTTTTTCTCTTTAGGCATGTATGGCCATCATTTTTTGTATTCAGAAACCCAAATGGATCTAAGAAGGGATGGATGGGTGAGCGCCGGGAGCTCCACAGAGCTCCAAGATCCGCGGTTTCAACGGAAGTCTCTCAGAAACAGGATTCATCAACTGCCCTAAGAGTTGCAGGCTTTTTCTCTCTCTGTATTCCATCAAACACACTTTGAACACCTAGTAAATAATTCACCTCCAGTCAAAATGTGCACTCATTTCTGTTCAAATTTACACATCTTCTAAGAGCATCTGTAATTCTGTTGACACAACAGATGTGTAAACATGATTCTGCCAGTACAGTCCACTCCACCAGAGTATGTGTTGCCACTGCATTTGGTTCAACAATTCACTGGCGGGGCGAGAGGGGTTAAAACACCTTTCTGGAGGATAACATATTAGAGAGAATGGGCAGGATTAACCTATTCATTGTTAAATAATCTTTTTACTGGGGACAGACTCAAGTGTTGACCTTAACTGCAGTTGACCAGACTACAATGAAGTAGTCTGATATCTTTTTTTTTCTTCTAAATAAAATTGAATCTGTTAGTCTTAATTAAGGAGTTCACTTACTCACATACTCTCTAGGGAAGTTAAGGTTTTTTGTTGGTTTGTGTTTTTTGCTGTTACTTATGTTTTTGGGCCTAGTTTGGTTTGGTTTTTACTGTGGCAGATTAAGATGATTATGAAAAGGGATGTGTAGATATATCCGAAAGGCCAGCCACATGGAGATGAGGATGGAGGAGAAGACCCCTCACCAGCCCCCCAAGGAAGGAAACAGGCGCAGCCTGCCCTACAGAGCCAGATTGGATGGGGAGGCCCCTCGGCAGAGTTTTATGCTGCCTCACGGCTTTCACACCCCTGCCTCATCCCCAGTCACACCCTCTCTCTGGAATTTGGAATCACCCCCTCACTCACACACCTGTTCATTTAACAAGTCTTGACTTTCTAGTCTATGCAAGGTCCTGTGAAGAGGTCAAAGGCAGCCACAGCAGGCTTATAAACCTCAAGTGTGAGCTGCAGAAGTCCAAGGTCAAATGAAACATATGCTAACATAAAGCAAGGAGTGGTTGCTTGGGATGGGATGTCAGGGAAGGCTTTGCAGGGGCCGCAGCCCATGGTGAGCCTGCAGGGAGGCTGAGATGTCAGGCAGGATGGAGAAGGAAGGGCACTTCCAGCTGCTCAGCAACGCATTGCACAAGAGTTTCCTTCTACCACTAAGACTGGACATGGCCGCCACCACCCACTGAGTGAGGCCAGGATGTCATTCCCACCATCTGGTATTCCTGCAGGAAGTTTACAAGGAGTAATTGCACAATCATTTGGGGGGGGGGGACTGTTTTCAGCAAAAAAACTTTTCATTATTAGAAGGAGAGAGATTTTGTTTTTCCTGGGCTTTTACACATCCCAACACATACTTCTAAAAGCCTCCCCCGCACTTACTCGCCCCTGAGTTGGATTCTGGCGTTATCCATCTCCCCTGCTAGCTCCGTGCTGGGGAAGTTTCGGTCTCTCCCCCTCTCTAGGCTCCCTCCACTCGCAAACCTACTGGTACAGCCTGCTGCTCTGTGCACTAGGAGGTACCTAACAGTTTAACAAAAAACCTAGCAGAGGAGGAAGCTGATGGGACAGAGGCAACTGTTAACTCACACTGCTGAAGCAGAAGAGACCAATGAGCAAACAAACAAAAACAACCAATGGGAAATGCTTCTGAATAACAGAAAAGAGTCTTCTAGGTAGCACTCGGCCCCAAAGAGAAATCCCCCAAATATCCCACTACATCAGTTTTCAGAGGCAGCCAGAAACCCAAAATGTAGTGTTTGCCAAAGGTACCCACAAAATTTTGAGGACAGTTGTGTATCTCCTGGACCTTAAGCATTTGTTCCTGTGTGTGCATGAACAACCAGAAGCAGAAAAACTAAAGAACTAGAAATCTAGGTGGCACGTATACACATGCGCAAAGCAATCTGCCGTCAGAGACTAGACACAACCCGTAGCTACCTCAGCTCCGACACACCATGTGACTAGTTCAACCGATGTGCATTAAGTCCCTACTCTGCGCATGTGCATGGGAACCGGGTTTAGCCCAACAGGCACGGGTCCTGTCCTCAGGAAGCTTTCGTCCGGTGGGAGAACTAGCAAGCAAGCAGTCACACAAATGCAAATGCACTGGCAGCAAGTGTTAGGATGGTAAGCCCACAAGGCACGCTGAAAGGTACAACAGGAAGAGCTGAATACCTGGTGAGGCCCCTGGCACGGGGATGCCTGGGCTGAGACCCAGTGGTGACCACGCATTACAGACATCCTTGGTGTCCCTCCTGCCAGGGCAGGGTGGAGCTGGCTGGAGTCGGGCCGACTTCCGCTGTGCAGCAAGCCTTACGGGAGCCGTGGGTGGGGAGGTCTCCCCACCTGTCCAAGGAGCACAAAGGTGGTATCTGTCCTAAAGGGGGCTTAGCAGCAACACATCCTCGCCCGGGAGTGAAGGCACCTTCACACCTCGTTTCCGCCGCAGGAACTGTCCACTGCTCATTGCGAGGTCCCTGTACCTGTCCTATTTGATAAACAGGAGAGGTGGAATCCATGACTTCCGTTCTCTCAACAGCCCCTTTTGCTGCCTTGACAAAATCTCTAAAGAACATCTTCAAGCGAGATCCCCAAGTCACATGGAAACAGCCAACACTGGCCGTCGCTACCCGGGGTTCCAAGGAGGCACTGCAAGGCCACAAAGGTGCCAGAAGGCCCCACCTAATACCTCCTGGCTTGCCGGGACAGTCCCAGGCCAGGACCGCGGTCCCACTGTAAGTTCTAGTAGTGCCCCCATCACTCTCAAAAGGTAACGAATATGGCTGCCTGCAGGATGGGACAGCTCCACTCCATGCCCCTTCCCTGCCCCAAAAAACCCCGGGAGCCCCGATGCCTGGGCCACCGGCACTCGGCTGGGCCTTGGGGCTCTCCCAGGATGAAGGTCTCGGGCCCTGGATGTTCATCAAAGTACTCCCAGATAGGGCCTGCTTCTTCCACATCTCCCAAGACCCAAGGTCACTGGGCAAATTTTATAAATGGCATGGAGGGGAATCAGACGACTCCTGACCTCTCACTGCTGCTCCTGCCAGCAAAATGCATTTCATTTTGCCTGGACTCTTCACCCTTTCTTTGGTCACTGTGTTTGTTTTCCTCTGTTTACCTTGGCCCTTTCTCCCCTTCGTCCTTGGTTTTCCTTTTTCGGAAGCCACCTCGCTCCGCAAGGCAGATCTCCACCCTCTCCTGCTCCTGCTATTCACTTACCACTCCCTACTGCAAACACCCAGGCGAGGGTCAAGTCTCTCTTAGACATCAACGAGCCAGAGCTGGTTTCCAGTGAAGACTTCACATCCCCTGAGCCGTGGACTAGAAGTTCCCAGGGCTCTTTGGGAACTGGTTTAAACCAGGCAGCTAAATGTGAAAGACTCTATCCTCCCCAGCCATTTGTACCACAGGTGATTTATTTAAGCACCAGACTGGGACCAGGAAAAAAAGGCAGGACAGGAAAAATGACCTGATAGTCCTCCATCCATAATACCACCACAATATCTGGAAGCAGTCTCTATTAGAATTCCTAAGTAAGTTTCTATGGCAGCTTGCTTTTAGAAAAGTACTGACTGATGTTCTTATACTACCCCAGCTCTTCCTGCGGTCCCTATTTTCATAGACAAAGCAGACTTCCGAAAAGGAGCTTGAGTGCTACAAAGAAAAGAGCAATTGTATGCCATATTTGTATCTTATCACTCTGAAGAAGTTATATTATTTACTTTGAGAAAGGAGAGTTAAATTAAAATAGTGGGTTTTTAAAATAAATTCTGGAGCCCTATTTAATTCAAGTTGAATTCCCAGTAACTCTCACCACATCTCATTATAACTAAAATATATATGCACTCACTTTCTTTTTTTCTTTAAAGACTGATTTTATTTATTTACACACCCCCTTTGTTGTTTGTGCTCGCTGTCTGCTCTCTGTGTCCATTTGCTGTGTGCTCTGTGTGTCTGCTCGTCTTCTCTTTAGGAGGCACTGGGAACCAAACCTGGGGCCTCCCATGTGAAGGGGAGGCACTCAATCACCTGAGCCACCTCAGCTCCCTGCTTTGTTGTGTCTCTCATTGTCTTTCCTGTGTCTCTTTTGTTGCATCAGCTCACCGCATCTGCCTGCCACGACAGCTCGCCTTCTCCAGGAGGCACTGGGAACCAAACCCAGGACCTCCTACGTGGTAGGCGGAAGCTCAATCACTTGAGCCACATTTGCTTCCCTGCACTTACTTTCTATCAATAAAGCTGTCTTGGTTAAAGATAGATGGACAAACTCTTCCTAGCAAAGTGGCCATCCAAACAAGTGCTTACAATTTAAAGGTTGCAACCCTCCAAAATATAGTATTTCTAGTCCTCCGAATCAAAGAAATATATCATTGTACATATTAAAATAATCTATTGAAACTAACCACACAAAACCACAATGTAAACCATAATCCATGTTTAGTGGCAATGCTCTAAAATGTTTTCATCAATTGTAATGAATGCACCACACTAATGAAAGATGTTGTTAATGTGGGAAAATGTGGGAGGTGTAGGAAGCGGGGCATATGGGAATCCCCTATATTTTTATGTAATATTTATATAATCTAAATATCTTTTAAAAAATAAAAAATATATTTAAAAAAAACAAAATTGGTCACACAATGATACTAAGCATTTTGGTGTATTTCCTTCTACTCTCTCCCCTATACAATCATCATACATGCACACCCATATGCAATATTCTGTAGACGATGTTCCACTCTTCGCCATTTCTAATTGGTAACTTTACAGCACGGGAAGCCTGAATAAGATGTTCACGATTTGCTGTGAAACCAGGAGAGTCAACATCTGTGTTCACAGGGTCAGGTCATAAAGAAGGCTTCTGCATACTTTGGCAGAAGCTGTGGAGCTCCCACAGACGTCCTGAGAAGGCGCCAGAAAGAAGAGCTAGTCCCTGCCACCGCAGCTTGCAACTGGGGCAGCTCCCGCCCTCCAGCTCCCACCCGTCACACAAAGCAGGCGCCCAAATCTGCACAAGTGTCCCCTCCTTCCACAGCCCTCTCCAACCTCCACACCTGAGAGATGAGGTGCAGCCACAAGGCCTCATCATTTAGGAATGAGTTGCAACCTTGGCTGCACACAGCGATCACTGCAAGCTCTGGGAAACGCTCACACCTGGGTCCTACCCCAGAGAGCCTGGCCCACGAGGCCTGGGGCGTGGCCTGGGCATCAGGATGGCTAAAGGCTCCCAGGTGATTCTGGCTTCAGCCACGTTGAGAACCCCAGATTTAAAAGGTGATTTAAACCTGCCCCACTCACTCAAGGCACAGGCTGCTTCTTGCAGCATTTTGACCCATTAGTGTGGTCCTTAGAAATTTTGGCAACAAATACTCATGCATACTAATGGAAATAAATTACTTCTTATAATGCAAAAGAGTACAAGCAGTATTTGGTTGGAGCCCAATTTCCCCTGCTCAGAATGCTGACGTGGCAGCAGCTGGCTTACACTTGGCAGTTATTAAATATTTTTTTATTTTTGAGCAATTTAATTGGAGCTTATGCATCTATTATGTATCTCATTTAGAAAATTTCCTTTAAACTCTTTGAACAGATAACTACTTTTCCCATTTCCTATATCAGATTATTAAAAATGTGAGAAACATAATTATAATCATGTATTTCATCAACACACATATTTTTTTTCACATTTTTTAACTTTATTTTGTACATTTAATAATTGAAAACATAAGCAATAAAAAACTAAAAAGTAAACACAGATGAATAAATATATACATTTCTCAATTAAATGTAATGGATACATGTAAATTATTTTGTTGTTTTGTTTTTTGTTTGTTTTTTTGTTTTTGTGTGTGTGTGTGTGAATCAAACAATATATTACACAATATATTTGGTTCATAGTAATGCATTCATACAGTATTTGTCCTTTTGTGTCTGGCTTGCTTCACTCAACATAATGTCCTCCAGATTCATCCATGTTTTTTGAGAGGAAAACCAGTTTCCCTACATTTTTAACTTCCCACCCCTCAACACACAAACACACTTTTCAATGATGAAAGAACACTGATTGTGATGGTTAATTTTCTGTGTCAGCTTGGCTAGGCGATGGTGCCCAGTTGTTTGGTCAAACTCTAGTCTAGCTGTTGCCGTGAAGATGTTTTGTAGAGGTGACTTTAGATAGATGGATGAAAGATGATAGCTCAGTGCTTTCCAGATGGACAGAAGTTCCACACAGAGAAAAGGGCATACACAGATGAGAAAGAGTTCAAGTCTGTACATGCTGTTGTCAAAAGATACTGTCAATAAAAGCATATATTATCTGTAGCAGGTACTGTTTCAAGGACAGTGTAATCCAGTCATTTCTTAGGCACATTCCAAATCAGTAGCTTAAAATCTGTCCAAAGCTTGATCTCCAAACCTTCTTCCCCTGCAACCCAGGTTGATTCTGGGAAGTCTGCTTTTGGGGCCAAAGTGAAGGCAACTGCATGGGTCGAGGTGAGGGATGACTGTGTTTGAACAAGGGTGGTAGCAGTAAGGATGAAAGATAGGAAGAGATTCCATATGCATTTTAGAAGATCATCGGGCACTGAAAATGACTTAGGACCTAATTTCTTGGTCCTCAATAGTTACTTAAAATGATTGAGTACCTAAATCCTTGCTTCTCAATAGAAGAAATCTCAACCATGGTAATTACAGCACGTTTATTGCCCAATATCCAACTGAGTAAGTTTTCCCCTAGGTCTACACATACATAGTTGCAAAAGATAATAATAAAAAAAAAAGCATAAGAGAATCAAATGCAAGAAATCTTATGAAATTTTGATTGGGCAGAAAAATACAAATTTGTTCCTTTGTGGGTCTGTGAAATATGATACATATAGAAGATCATCTAAACTATAATTATCAGGTACTTGACTATGAGCTATTAGTTACAACTTAGAGATCTAGGAGTCTCCAAGTTCTGATCCCCGGAGATATTTGCCCACTGGTCTACTTAGATTAAGAAGACCAGGGAAGTGCTGCACGTCACAGAAAGAATAACAGACAAAAAATTGGAAGCAGTACACACACAAATAATTATCCTAATAGACAGCAATAACCTACTACACAGAGAAAACCACGCAGGTTCTAATACCCAAGAAAGGAAGCCAAAATCTAAGTATGATTGCTATTTGAGAAGGAAAAAAATTTTTTAATAATTTGAGCATGCACAATAATACCTTTTTTTTTTCTTTCTTTCTTTCTTTGCAACAAAAAAAGGCAATGAGGATTAGCAGGATTGCAAGGATGTGGACAAGCCACCCATTCCTCCTTCTCCCCCAGGACCCTCCAGTACCCCAGCAGCCTCAGCTTAACACCCTCCCTACTCTAAGAATGGCCAGCTTGCTGCAGTTGGAAGAACTTCAAGATCCTTTTTATGTAAGTGCAAAATATGTCTCTCAGAACTTCCACTTCCACCTTTCTAAAGCTACACTAAAAGAATCAGATCCCTCTCCCTCCAAAAGCGCCCAGACATTTAAGAACAAAAACCTTGGTGTCCCTGACATTTTCTTCTCCCGGTTACACACACCCTGGCCCTTCAAATGGCAGCAGAGTTTCCAGCTCATTAAGATGCTGGTTGCTCTCTGGATAGACTCTGGGCAAATAGCGTGTGTACAGGCAGCCAGCAACCACTAAAAGGGCTTTCTGGGGTGAGGCAAGAGAGAACCTTTTTCAATGTGCAACTCTTAAGGGAACTTACAGACCTAATTAACTATCAAGATGGTATACCATGAAAATGTATTTCAAAGGCTGGGAGCGGGTGCATGGTTAGCCATCAGTGACTTTTACAAGACTAGCAGATTAAAAACAATGGATTGAACCAAAAGGTGAAAACAACCCAAGTGTCCATCAATAGATGAACGCAGAAACAAACTGTGGTCTAGCCACACAATGGAATATTAGCCATAGAAAGAATGGAATTCTGAGATATGCTACCTTATACTGAGTGAAACAGGCCAGACACAAAGGGACAAATACTGTAGGATTCCACTTATGTCAAGTTTCTAGAACAGGCAAATTGATAGAGACAGTAGGTAGATTAGATGGCCAGGGGCCAGGAGAAGGGGAATGGGGCATCATTGCTTAATCGGTACAGAGTTTCTGTTTTGGGTGATGAAATCATTTTGGAAATAGATAGTGGTGATGCTTACACAACCACTGTAAATGTAATGAATGTCACTGAATTATAAAATGACTAAAATGGGGAAAAGTTAAAAATAAAGTAAAATTTTAAAACAATGGACTAAAGAGTAAATGGGAGGTTATGAAGTAAAGACAGTGCAGACCTGTGGTCTCAAACTTTAATATTTATATCAATCAAACTGACTATGTCATTCCATTTGGGGGGAGGGCAGGGACAAGACCCTACTTTTCTCAGAAGTGCCCGGGTGAGGCCCACGCTGCCGGCCCAGGGGCCGCACCTCAAGTAGCAAGCCGTAGACTATTACCAAGAGAGAACCAAGCACCAGCCATGCTGTAAACGCACAAAGGAGCGAAGAAATGGTTTAAGTATGCACTGAAGCAAACTTAGCCCACATGGCAAATAATGCTATTTTTAAAAAAAGGTCTATCACATAGATATATGGTGGCTCTTTTTTTTTTTTTTTTGGTCTATTGCTCATCATCTTATTTTTTAAACATACCACTTATTTTGTTGGAATTATCAAAGAGTATTTAGATCTCAAAATGCTTTTGTTAAATGTTTAAAATAGTAAATAATTTGAACTTAATAAACAGTATTGGTCATCCTACCAATATCCATCCAATGCATGTACCCATTCATACATTTTATAGATTACCATTTCTTTTTCTGGAAGGAAAAAAAATACTCTAGAATGCTTTTGTTTATTTGTTCTTTTGTTCAGATAGCTATATGGCAGCTCTTTCGGGGCAAAAACATCTATTACCATGATTTTTAAATGCCAAGTCTCTGAAAGAAGCACATGTCCATTTTTTGTCTCCAAGTGAGAAGCCTAAATGAAGCAGGACCCCTTGAGTCACTTGTCAAGCTGTGAAGGTATACACGTAGCACAGCGTGTGCAGTGCTCCCCCATTTCACACACTTGCCCAGTTGTCTTCAGCACATCCTCTGCATCTGATGTGAATATCGTAACTGATAAACTTCTTGAAGTGTATTCAGATGAAAGGGTGCTTGAGAAAATTCTAGCACTTACCACTATATACCACATGTGGACCTTGTCACTGTCCACAATGAAAACCACAAATATGTCTATTGATGTGCATTGACACTTAAATATGTACTTAGTTAGAAAAAGAATTGATTTTTAGTTGAGGTTGAAATTAAATTACAGAATTTATTTTAACACTTGGCATAGTACAATTAAAAAATACCTTAGAGATTGAGAAGTAAAAACTGAAGGCAAATTTAACAAAGTTAAAAGAAGTGTTTTGTAGAAACAGTAACCAAGGACCAGAGAAGTGCTTCCAAGAAATGGGTGTGAAATAGTTTAAACAGCTTTAAATAGATTGGCACTACTTAAGGCCCTTGTGCACCTGCATATGTTTTATATATATATATATATATATATATATATTTAAGAAGGAAATATCTAGCCAGTGGAAAAGATTTTAACCAGTATCTTTCAGATACAGTTATAGTCAAATTGCTGGTTTTAGTTAAGAAACAAAAGTGAAGCAATAAAGAAAAGTATATGATATGGTTGAAAAGTAGTAAAATAATGAAATTGACTTAATAATGCTAGAGCCCCCATGTTGGGGTAGAGGTTAAGATCGCAAGAGGAAACACAGTCACTCAGACACGGGTTGGCAGGTGCTGCTGCCCAATGCCAATCTAGACGTCAACGTCTCAGGGCCATTGGCACGCCATGGCTAGACGCCCCCATCACCTGAAATGCTGTCTCCTGGAGAAGGCCCCCTACCTTCCAAAAGGCTGTGCTCCAATGGTACCTGTATTAGGGTTCTCTAGGGAAACAGAGCTGATAGGAGGATCTGTAAATAGTAAGAGCCTGTCTCACATGACTGTGGGGATGCACAAGTCCAAATTCCATATGGAAGACTGCAAGCCAGGGACTCAGATGAAAGTCCTTGTTGAATGTCCCAGGAGATACTGGCTATCTGAAGTACAGATGGATATTCTCTCTCTGAATGCTGAAATCACTTCTCCTTTAAGGGCCTTCAACTGATTGGATGAGACATCACTCATTGGTGGGTCCCAAGGGATCTTCTGCATTCCAGCAAACTCTTCTTTACCTCCACTGTGTAGGTGCAGACCCATTTCCTCTTTTTTTTTCCTTAAAGGTTTATTTATTTATTTCTCTCTTCATCACCTCCCACCTCCCACCCCACCCCCCACCCCCGGTGTTTTGCGCTCGCTGTCTGCTCTCTGTGTTCTTCTCTGTCTGCTTGTCTTCTCTTTAGGCAGCACCAGGAACCTATCCTGGGACCTTCTGGAGTGGAGAGAGGTGCTGAACCTCTTGCGCCACCTCATGGTAGCCCAATCACCTGAGCCACATCCACTTCCCCCCTATTTCCTCCTGATAATCAGGATCAATCACCCAGCCAGTACAGTAATTCCCTTCTTTGCCTGTTGATTCAGAGTCATGAGGAGCCCAAAGTGGCCAGGTGGCAGTCTTAACTTCCAGTTCAATGGAATCATTGCTGTGTTCCCTGGTGGCAGCACTCCTCCTTTTGGAACTAAGACCTGTGGACCAGCAGAGCTTAAGGTTGCAGGGACAGAAAGCAAAAATTTTCCTAGTGGATCAGTAGGGGTAATAGTGAGTGGTGGCATTCCCATTTCCACCCCTTGATTCCTGGACCCGTGAATCCTGGGTATGGGAGAAACAGCACCATAAAGTAGACGCTGAATTAGAGCATAAACAGCTTCCTGGAGAACACTGCCCCAGCCCTGCAAGGAACTGCCACCTACTTGGTGCTGTAATTGAGTCTTCAAAAGGCCATTCCACCGTGCAATCAATCCAGCTGCTTCAGGATGATGCGGAACATGGTAAGACCAGGGAAGTCCATGAGCATGTGCCCATTCCCACACATCATTGCTATGAAGTGGGTTCCCTGATCAGAAGCAATGCTGTGTGGAATGCCATGGCAGTGGATAAGACATTCGGTAAGTCCATGGATGGTAGTTTTGGAAGAAGCATTGCATGTAGGGAAGGCAAACCCATATCCAGAGATGCTGCCTCCCTGATGTGGACCTTCCACAGACAGACTCCCAGATTTTACCTGGGAGAGAATGGCCTTGAGCTATGTGGCTATTCCAGTCAGAACAAATCGCTGCCCCTTCCATGATAGCAGTGGTCCAATGTAATCAACCTGCTTGGCCAAACAACAGGGCACCTTTACCTGGCCGAGTTGACACATTAGCCTAACCATCATAGTACCTCTTATTAAATCTCCCGCATAGAGCACAAAAGTTTGCAATTCCCATGAACTTAGAGTCTGTCATCTGTTGATCAGTCGTGTCCAACAGAGCATGAGCTGAGGTGGGAAGGCGTCTAATTCATCCAGCACCATGATGCCTACCTGGATGTCTTCTGGGGCACTGCCGAGTGGCTAAGAGACAGAAGGAAGAACGCAGGAGTCAGGGGACGGCTGTGCTTTGCAGCCCCCTAGGATCTGTGTTGAAGCAGGTGCTGGCTCCAAGGCCACCCAGAATTTGCAGCTGTCTTGATAAACCAGCCTACCTGTTCTCCCTTCACATTCCTCAAATTCATCCTGCCCCACCTTAGAACCATGCAAACAAGCAGTTCTAATACATACTCCCTGCCCAGCACACTCATCCACGCAGAAGTGAGAAACAAATGCTGTGGTTACGCTCTCCAAACACCAGTGGCTGGTGAAAATCGGCCCGTTTACTTTCCTTTTTTTCTATTAGCCAGTGCAGAACGGTTCAAAACATTTCCCCTGGACCCCTGAGAGACAGTAAATATCATCTCTTCTGCCTTTTCTTGCCAGTTAGGTGTTGCCAAGGACACATGAGGCCATAGTTCGCCTCAAAGCCAAATGGGGCCGACTGGAAGCATTTACCCTGCACTTAAGTATTTTTGTCATTAAAATAATTTGTCAAATTACCTCTCTGCCAAGATCATGTGGCTTGTTTAGATAGATGTGGCAGGGGATGCTTTTTAAAGGTACTTCTGAATCTAGACTAAAAAGTTAGGTTTTTTGGTGGTTTTTAGTTTGTTTGTTTGTTTTTCAATTTCTTTGGATTCGATTGGGAAAAAGGACTTGAACTTTCCAAAATCTGTCATCCTCATGCACTTCATTTTTTTCTTTCTAACGGATGCAGTTCCAGTTTTAGCCATGAGGTACATTTACTCAATTTTCTTCTAATAAGCTTCTAAGGATCAACTACGAAAGGCAAAATTTTCCACTAATCTTAATTCATAGTTCAGGTATGTTAAAAGTTCTGGAATTTTCTGATGTAACTTTTCAACTTTGCTTGTTAGGGATGACTCAACAGAGAATCTCTTCCTCTCTTCTGAGACCCTAGGTCCGATGTATGGTGCTTCATTTGTTCTTTACTGCTCTTTTTGACTGCTCAGTCCTTCCAGATCAGCATTCCTCTTTTTCAAGTGCTCTGCAGACATCTGCTCATGAACTTGGCTTTTCCTGGGCTCGGATGCTCTTCTGGCTTGAGAGTCTGCCATTTTCCCTTTTGATTAGGTCATCAAAGGGCCTGTAATCCTGAAACTTCCCACACATATTCAGTGTTTATTTTGGAAATACAGCAATTCTTTCTGTAATTTAAATCATAGATTAGTAAGAGGATCTGAATTCCAGATTGCATTGCTATAGCCCAGGGGGATTTGTCAGACTTGGAGTTTACTAGCATTAAAGAAAAACACTAAAGAATACAAGAATTGTCTGTTAAACATCAATTATGAGGACTTTGGTCAAATCTACCCATTTCCACAAAGGAAAAAGACCTGTTTAGGCCTTTCTTCTATTCAGTGAACACAAAAATACCAAAATGCCTCTGCAGGTAGGAATCGCCTGGGAGCATAGCCTGCAGGTGCTTAATTAAGCCTTCCTTTCCCACCCTCCTCGGCAATTGGACAAGAACGCTTAATGAACTTTAGAAATGGGACCACAGCCTAGCAGAGCTGGGAGCAGTGCTCAGGAGGAAGGCAGCACTGCACAGCACACTGTTCTAGGCCTTGTTTTCTGGCTCAGAGTACTCTTTCCAAAGCCAGGCTGCTCAAGAAGGGATGTGGTTATACAGAAAGTAGATCTGGGTTTGCATTCTTGTAATCTAACCCACCAAACACGGGCAATCTCAAAAACACGCGGGCTTAAAAGAAGCAGGCTGAACCACTCCTACTTTCAGAAGGTCCCCACCCTAGAAATACAAGTGAACTTGCAGTCTGATGGTGCCTTGGGAGGGTGCCGACAACCACGGGAGGGTATCGCTTGGTTTCTAGCTTAACTCCTGGAAATATCTCTCGGGTTATTTTATGTCTTCTTCATTCGCTTTTAGCTCTACTGTCTTTTTCTCAGTGTGCTTCATACCTTCAGAGAAAGGTTTTCACATCCATTTCCCTCAGTGGAGGGAGTTCCTTCCTTTCTCTCCCTTCTTCCCTCTCTCCCTCACTAAGTTTTCAACAATAAAGTAGCACCTGTCATGACCCAGGCCTGCTTTGAGGCACCAGAACTACTGGGATCATCGAGTCCCTGCTCTCCAAGGCTTAGAGTCTAGAGGGGGCCGCAGAAATCTAAGCTTGTCTACCATGAGTGCAGCAGGGCTGCATGAGAAACAGGGCTGTGCAAGGAGCAGGAGGGTGGGAGCGGGTGGCCAGCTGGGTGTGCAGTGCATCGCAGCTGGGTTCTGGAGGGTGAGTTCACCAAGGAAGAAGAGGAAGAGCCGTTTAGATAGAAGAAATAACGCAAAGGCATGGAGTTGTGACAGCAAAGGCGGCAGTATGGCTTGGGGACAGTGGGGGGAGGCCAGGGAGGCAGGCCACAAGCTGTGAGGAGTCCAGGGATGGAACCTTTATCTGGAACCTGCTCTGCCCAGATCTCCGCGTGGTTGTCCCCCTCATGTCCTTCAGGCCCTGTGCACATACCCCTCCTCAGAACTCCTGCCACCAATCCACAACCCCCCATCTCCAGCCTGCAATGCTTTATGTTTCTTCCTGGCATTTACCCAACAGGCAGTCATGATCTCAAAGCAGGCTAGTAAGATAGGGAATCAATAGATAGATCAGGAACCTGTCAAGAAGTCCACGTGGATATTGATACCCCCAAGATGGCTGCTGGAAGACCCTCGCAAGAATCCCATTCAGAATGAAATTTCTGTTATTCAGAATGAGGTTTCCTCCGGAAGCCAGAAGAAGCCCCAGATATTCTCCAGGGATATTATCATTGGGCTCTTCCGGGGGATTGATGGGTGGGGTAATCAATCAAAACAGCAAACAGCCAGGACTCCGCCCATGCCATTAGCAAAGGGGCGGAATAATTAATGGTTCAAAAAGTAGGTGCCTTCTGCACCCTGCTCTCACCGTGTCCCCCCTACATGGATCAACACACAAGTAAAACCTGGGCATTTATAATCTATAATGGGAAATTGTAGTCTATAAATCAGCCCTCTTTATCACTCTTCAGCCCCTTCCACTCTCTGGGACCCATGATTTGTTATTTTCTCCCATTTTTCTTCCCTCCCTACCTTAATAAATTACTGGCCTAACTAACCCAACATGCTATTGAAATTCATTTCTGCAGTAGAGTCAAGAACCTAGACAAAATCTCGTAACAATCTGTTTACTGGGTTGCTTGTTTGGGCTCATTCTCCCATCAGAGGAGAAATTCCATGCAGGCAGCCCCTGGAACATACCAGACTCTCACGCAGATGAATGAAGGGTGCTTGGCCCTACTTCTGAATTAAGTCTTCTATTACCTTGACTTTGTTAGGCTGAATGAAAGCAGCTCCCCTGGTCTGCTCACATTTCCCAAGCCCTCAATACTTTCCTTGTGCCCTCTTCTCCAGTCAACGTGCACCATTTTGTTTCCCATGGAAGGGGCAAGGTAGGGTGGACTGGACAGGCTGAGGGTGGCCTGGCCTCTGTATAACGCAGCAGCCACCCCATCCCCACTGATACCACCAGGGAGCTCTCCCAGCCCTGCTGGGGGTGTGGAGAGGGCAGAACTGGAATGGAGAAGCTGAATGCCTCCCGGGGACCCTGTGGGAAGAAGTAAGATAGCACCAAGGTATGGGAACGAGGTCAGTTGAATACAATCCTAGAAGAAGATCAAAACACACCTATTCAATGGATAAGCAATAACTGGTGTGAGTCAGTAGGCTTCAGGGGGATTCCTTGGGGGTTTCACAAGGCTGCAGATCCCAGACTTAATAAACCCAGGGAGAGAGTCTCACCTCACAGACAAGCAGCCTTACAATGCAGAAAATCAAACAGAACTGTTATCATCCCCTGAATATATTCCAATTATGATGATGAAAAGTTAGTACCCTGCTTATATTTGTACAGCTGACTTTTCTTTTCCAAGTACATTATTCATGACTAATTAGTTTCAACCTGTTTATACTTACACACTTTTCAAAATTTCTGGAACTATCTTCAAATTGAATCCACTAATTGATATAACTTCCAACCACTTATAAATCATTAGTAAAAATGCAAATGATGCTGAATCAAGAGCTAATCCTATGGCATTTATCTGAATAATGCCCCGCCCCAGATTCTACTTCCTGGACAATGGCAACTGTACACCTTAAAAACTGCTTCTGGGAAATTAATCCAGTTTCTAATGTTAACTACAAGTAGGCAAGTCACTTCAAATCTTTGAACCTCAGTTTCTTCATCTAGAAGGTAAAACTGGATTAGCTGTTTATTATCCTAGTCATCAAACGATAATTGGTTCATTTATCTCTGCAGAACTGACCATCACAAATTTTACTCTGCCTTTTAGAATTATGTGCAATAAGCAGTTGCCCTACCCCTTTGGTAAGGATTCCCCTATTAAGTCCTACTGTGCTAGAGTCAATGGGGGAGACTGCATGCAAGAAAGAGAAGTGAGCCTCCGTTTTAAGCTTCCTCCAATAGTACAACAGATGGGTACGTTCCACGCGAGCAAGAACTGTGTCTAAAATAGCTCCGCATTTCCAGGGCCCGGGAACTGCCGACAACATAGTATATGGTCCATAAATATCCAGAGATGTAGACAGTAAGTGAAAGAACCAACGAACCAAGTCCCCATGAAATGATCTTCGATGGGGACTCGCCACCCTGCAGTGACATTGTGAGCTTGTGCACACACAGTCGGGCCCTTGCTGAGTATTCCAGGTGGCGCTGCCTACTTCAGAGGATGGATGGAAACAAGGACTTTGGAGGACAAGCCCGGCCTCTGTTGCTGGCAGAGTCTGCAGCCTTTGGTGCTTCACAAGCCTCCACTAGGAAACAGCAGGGAAGAAGCACACCCTTACACAGACCGAGACAAGCATGTGTTTTCACTCAAGTTTTTCAGTCACATGTGGCCGGCAACTCGAGGGACATTTTGCTGAAGCATCCCACACGAACCACAAATGTTGTGCACGTAGAATACCTATATTTATGTACTGTTCTTCAATGGCGGGGGGGGAGTCTGTGTTTAAATAAGTCGGAGTTCTCAACCGTTGAAATGATAATGGAGGCTTGTGTTGCTCTTTTCCTCAGAACACTGGAATTTTCTACCCTCTCTTACCATGAAATTGTACCAACCAAGCCTTAGGTAACAAGGGGGAAGAAGTGGGCTACCATTCTGCCATGAAAACCCTTTGCCAGCAGCATGTGGGATGGGGAGCAAGCAGCAGGTTCTCTCTTGGCCTCAGCAGGTTATAAATTACAGAAAGGGAAGTCGCATGGCAATAGGGGAACACTGCCGCAGACTGATTCCCGCCCCTGAATCTAAAAGGATTAGAAAGCTCTTTTTTTAGGAGGTACCGGGGATTGAACCCAGGACCTCGTACCCTGGAGGCAGGCACTCAACCACTGAGCAACATCCACTTTCCATTAGAAAGCATTTTACCAATCTTAAGATACTATAAAAGGCAAGGTACCTTTTGATAATGATGTGCAGTAAGTTATCTGAACACACCTTATTCTTGGGTCAGATGAAAAAGTATCTACTAAACGCTCATTCGCTTTTACAAAGATTCTATCATGTTTTGTTTAGGCATTTGTGCTAGGTCTAAGTGAAAAACAAAGGTCTCAGGTAGCTTAAAACCATGAATAATGCTAAAGCCTCTCTGGGAGTCCCAACAGCCACAAGAGAGGCAAAGAAACTGTGTCAGACAGTGGATGGCCCTTATACCCAAGCAGATCGGAGAGTTGCACGGGGCTCTGAAGTAAGGGGGAGTGTGGCCTGCTGAGATGGGGAGGGCACGTCAGGCCAGAGAGACACGGGAGCAAAGGCAGAGATGCAGGAAAGCACAGGGTACCGAGCAGAACAGAAGAAAATTAGGAAAGTGAGGGTGGATCTCAGCTCTCCCCTGCCCTGTGCTTAATCTATAGAAAAACGGGGATCCATCAAAGGTTTGGCCTCAGCAGATGACCTGTCCGGTGGAGTGCTTTGGGAAGAAAACTCAGGCGCCAGACCAGAGGGGAGCCAAACTGCAGGTGGACACGCCGCAAGGAAGGGCCTCGGCAGCACAGGAAGGAGAATTAACGATGGTAGTGGAAATGCACCAATGGGCCGGGGCAAGTTCCTGAGGTCCACTGACAAGACTTGGGGTCCTCTGGATGTGTGGGAAACCACCACTCCGTTTCACTCAGCTGCTCAAGTCTGAGATCTGAGGGTTATCCTTGGCCCCCCTCTTCCTCAGCCTCCACATCCGGCCAATTCTCCTTTTGTGGACTCCATTTACCTCTTTCCATCTATACCTCGCCTCCCAGCTCCTCCCTCTCCACTCCAAAATGCAAAGCTGAGAATGGCACACCCCTGCATGAAAAATCGTTACCGGCCTTGGGAAAGGTAGGTGACCCTCAACTTCATTCTCCAATAACCTGCTGTCTGCCTCGCCAGCCTCCACCAGCTCCTCTCGGCTCCTTGCTCCTTGTTACCCAATGGCGTCCTCCAAGGTTCTCACACACAACTCTGTACCCCCTGCCCCAAAGCCTCCACACAAGAAATGCCTCCTCATCCCCCACCAAGGCCCTCAGACAGGGCAGCCCACTCCCATAGGCTCAATACTTCCCCTTGAGACCTCACCTTGTAATTAAATAGTTGAAAAGTTACTGTTGAATGACTGTCTCCCTGGACAAGCTCCCCCAAGCTGTGTGGCTTATTGAGTCCATAAAGTAAGCATAGCATTTGTACACAGAAGGCACTCAGTAGATGAACAAATGACTAAGGAGCATGGAGTCAAAGACGATGCTAAGGTTCCCAGTCTGGGCAACTAGAAAGAAAATACCACCATGCACAGGCAATGGGACACATGTTTCAGAAGGAAGATGAAGACATTGAATTTGAGGTGGTAAAAGATGTTTAACAGCTTGTTGGAAATGAGGAAATATTGCTGAGGAGGCAAGAGTGGGCTGGAAATATATACTTGAAAGCCATTTTCATGGGGCTGGGCATGCGGGCAAGTCAGAGTGCACTGGCATAAGCTTTTTGAAGGCTGGACTCCCCAGCTACATGATAAACCCCTCAAGAGTCCTGACCATGTTGAATCCATCATTTCATCCCAGGTACCCTGAGCAACAAGAGAAAGGACTTCAAAAAAAAGGGAGTGCTCTGCCCTGGTACAGGTGATAGAAAAGCTAAAGAAAACAAAGGGCAAAGACGGTTCTGTTGGATGCCCTTGCCAAGACATCAGAAGACCGTTTCTGTTGGGCAATGGGGTGAAAGACAGCTGCGAGAGTTAGGTGAGGAGCATGGGTTCGAGAACAGAGACCACATCTTCAAGAATCTTACAGAGGAGTGTCAGCCTCGACACATGCACGTGGTAAGGCTCGTTTTCCTTCTCTGCCTCAAGAAGAGTTGCTCCAATCCTGCCACACACTCTCCGTCAGGCTCCCTCTGCTTCCCCAGTGGCTTTGTGGTCTTCCATCACATCACTGATGAGACCTGAGGAAACTCAGATTTCAGGGCTGAGGTGGAAACAGGTAGAAAGGTTTTGGTTTGGTTCTAGACTCTGCAAGCCACTTAGCCCAGAAAGGAGCCTCAGGGCTCCAGCCTGCCTCACCGAAGTTTTAAGCCGGGGTCTGAGGCCAGAGCCCCAGCTAATTACCAGGGAATGCTTTGCCTTGCTTATTTGCTGATCATAAACACACCTGTGGGACCTTTCAAAAAAATAAGTTCTGGTATTCCTGAGTAACTGGGCCAATATGGCTCTAGCCGGCTCTCAATTTCCACACAACATAAAGGAAGGCAAAGACTCTTCCTATGGCCCTCCCTGAGGGGCAGCAGGCCAAGAGCGGGAAGCAAGGATTCTCACAAGATGTTGACTGTCTAGTTAACACCATAGATATGCGACCTGTATTTGTATACTAACTATTAACAAGATTCGTTTCTGCTACTCGGCTCACCTATTACAGAACTGAGAAGTTCAGTAGACATATTCATTGGAGAACTCATTTTATAAACCTCGGGGACTTCCACCTGTACCTTGCAATATCTAAATACATTTTAAATATAAAAAAGGAACATAAAAATGAAACCATTTGAAGTGATAAAGCCGTAAGGTGAGTGTTATATAAAAGTACTAGAACTAAAAAAAATCTCTCTGTAAATAATTGATGCCTATTTTAATACAGGCACCCAAAGTCAGACTTTCGTTAAAATATCTTTAGTACAATGGGTTCTTTAGTAGTTTTGGAACAGATAGTATCTTGATTGTACTTTCACTTAAATACACTGCAAATTAGTATCATTATGACATACTAAAATTTAAAATTAAATCACCTTCATGCATTTTAAAAGTTAGCTTCCTTGCCCCTGCAAAGTTTAATCTTACATAATATTCCAGAGCCCTACAAGTCATTACAGTATAAAGCCCTGCAGGTTTTGAAGGAGGAGGAGGAGGAGGAGGAGGAGGAGGAGGAGGGGAAGAGAGACACCTTTCTGTTTCCCTTTTTCAAAAAAAGCCATGCACTCCTCCTACCCTTTCAACCATTTCCAGTTGGCATATCAAATAATTTTTTCATTTTAGGCAGTTAGTGTAGATCCACTAATTTTAGAAGCAAACCACTTTTACTTGTCCCTTACCTGTGCTTTAGAAAGAGAGACTGGCAGGAAGCAATTGGCAAATTCATAAGCGAAGGCTTTGTTTATACTTTAATAATTCATAAATAACCAGTCATTAAGGTTAAGTATATTCCACCCTGATTAAAACTGTTAGTCTCTCTGAGTAAATAAAAATGTGCTTGGGGTTTTTGCACATCTTAAATTCACAGTTGGAACTCAGTTTCCCCCTGTTTCCATGTGCTAAGTATAGGTTTCCACTACTAAGTATAGGTTATTGAAAGTAAGTTCTTACCCTACACAGCCTTATTTATTCATTCGTTCAATAACTATTCACTGAGTAAGCATTAGGCCCCAGGCATGGAGCCACGCAACAGGGACCGAGATGAAGAAGTTGACTCACAAACGTGCTGTATTTGCAACTGAGGGGTCAGTAATGAAAACCCACATTTTAACCTCAAGAATAACATAGTCCTGAGATAATAATCTTTAAAGGAGTAAGTTTCCTAAAATCACCTTTATACTAAAACTCAATATAAAGTCAGTTGTAAGTTTGGGCGAGTAAAAAACAAATTACCCACCTTTTCAGAGAAGAACTAGAAGTACTAGAACTAAAAAAAATCTCTACGATCATGGGGAAATCCATTGAACTTTAATAAGGGAGAAGTAAAAATAATCTAAAATATTATTTACAGGTGTTTTAAGTAACTGAGGCAGGGAATGTTTTTAAGTCTTTATCGAACGTGTTATCTATCTGAACGTGCCAAGCAACTGCAATCAGCCAGGAGAAGGGGCTACAATGATTGCCTGACCCCTAAACCAGCTGCCCTTGGAGACACCAAGGACAGCAAGGCAGACTTCACACGGGACTATTCAAATAGGCATCCTCCTATGGCTTGTGGAGGGACGATCCGGTACTTTTCAATTAAGGCATTCCAACTGCACTAAGGTGACAAGAACATGCGACCTCACACCCAAACAACAGCAAAACATAGTCAGCAGCCAATAACATACACAACTGTCGTCAGCCAAGAGATTTTTTGTTTCTTCCAGAAACAAGAAAGCATTTACAGGCAGTTACGACTAGTAAATCCTGTCCTAGATTTCATGGTGCCTGTCATTTTACACAGTGATTAGCTTTCCTTTCTAGTCACAGGCTACAATTGGAACGCAAGCCAAAGAAGTTCTGAATAAAGCTCTTACATAAGGTATTGCTTATCAGAGTGATCAAACCATTAACTGGCTTATGCCCAATGAATTTAATTAATGGCATTGTTTATTTATTCAACAAACACTCATTGCTACAAGTGAGCAGTAGGCACACAAAAATGAAGAAAATTGGCCCAAACCTCAAAAACAGTCCCCGCAGGGAGATGAGACAGTTAAAATGCAGCCGAAGTAAGGAGCGGGCACTGTGGGAAGAAAGCGCAGCGAGGGCAGAAGGCTGGCAGAGCCAGGCTGGCGGAAGGACAGGCGCAAAGGATTTCCCCAGGAAGCCAGGGAAGTCAATGCCAGGCAGGAAGGCAGAATGGGCATAGAAGTGCTCCCACTTCCCACATCTTTGCTTCCATCAACTATCATCCCCATAAATCTACAGTATGTGACAGGGGAAAATGGAAAAGTCAACATGGAATAACACCTGGCAAAAGCCTGCAGCGATCCCACAGCTGGCTTTAATAGGGAAAGGACAAGCAGTCCCGAGGGGGGGGTGTCTTCACAGGGTGTGGGCGGGGGCTGATAAGGCTGACTAACGAGCTAGCAGGTTGTTTCCTCCTGGAGCTGGCTCAGGAACACGTGCCTGCATGCACACACACACACACACACACAGGTGTGAGTTCCAAGCAGGAAACTGCAGGGAGGGAAAGCATTTTATAGTGGTCACTTAGCACAAAGGAGAAGAGATGGACAAGAAGATAAGCAGACCCAGCCACCAAAGGGCTCACCTGAGAGCAGAAATGGCCCCAAGGTTAGGGCAGGCGTGACGCCTTTGGGGAGAGGTGCAGAGTGTGCTAAGCAGCCAGGAATTCTAGCAAAAATGAAAGATTATTCGAGTGTCTTAATTTAAAACTGAACTCTTCGATCTTTTCCATTTAAAATCAATGACCTTAAGGTCACACAAAGACTGACCCCATATTAGTTGGGAGCTAGGAACGAAAATAAGGAAAAACAACATTATGACCAGCCAGAGAGAAGTGGGAGGAGAGAAACAGTAGGAAAGGGGAAGGGAAGAGAATAAGCAGAGGAACAGGGCTCCTGACTTTGAACAGCTAAAGTTGGAAACGCTTCATTTACCGGGTGGAAGAGTCCATGCTTTTTCCAAATATAAACAGACTTGATAGGACACTCAGCCAAGAACGGTCCACCAGGCTTGCACATGACTCTCAGGTGTTCCGCAGGCAAAGGTAGGGAGAGAAGTAGGCTCAGGCTCCTCGTTGGTTCAGGCATCCATGCACAGAACCAGGAATAAGACGGCAAGTGGGTGAGGGTAGGGGGAGAGGAGGGTTTTAATTCCAGAGAAGTACAAAAAGAAAAGAGAACTTCTGGCTGAGTTTCTAAAGCCCAGTGGAATTAAAAAGCGCAAAACACCAGGGGGAATTACGTAAGGGAAAGTCCCACCCCACTCCCCACTGTTGGTATCTCTCTGGAAACTTGAATGCTGGCTGCAAACCTTTCAAGGCATAAACAGGTTGCCTGCAGGTTAAACCAGTCTGAGAACCCCAGGCTTGGGATTCACCTGACCCTGGGGGAAAGCCTCCTCTCCCCCTACAGCCTAGTGGTCCTCTCCAGGAACCTGCGCCTTCCTCTGCCCAGCCCTCTGCTTAGCTAGAGGATAAAGCTGACAAACCCTGCCCAGCTGCAAGCGTGCAGTGGACTGGGGCCTCCTGGATGCAAGTTAACTTGCATGGCTTTTTGGCATAACCACTCAGCTAAGATGAAGTCTTTGAGATAGACACAGGATTTTGAGAAAATTGTTCACTGCCTTTTCCACTTCTAGGTCAGGGTAAGTCTTTAGCTGCCCAGTCTCTGTTCAACCATCTAATCCCTATCGGCCCAAATATGCCGGGATACAGGTCAGCAGTCAGACAGATGCTCCTCTGGCTGCACAGCAAACCAGTCTCTGGACTGTCTCAGTATTTTGCCACGCCATTTTCTAGCCGTCCTATCCACAGAAAATGAAAACTTAGAGAGGAAAAAAGATTTTCCCGTGTGCCATGGGTTGAACGACAGACCCCCAAAAAGGTATGCCCATGTGCAAGCCCCCAGAACCTGTGAATGCCACCCCTGCCCTGTTTTTGAAAAACGTTCCTTGCAGATGTGATTGAGTTCAGGACCTTGATACAAGATGAACGCCCATTAGATTGGGCCCTAAATCCAATGACAAGTGTCCTTATAAGACAGAGAAGAGAAAAGGACACACAGATATGCAGAGGAGAAGGCCCTGTGAAGACAGAGGCAGACACGAGGGAAGCAGCCACAAGCCAAAGAAACCAGGACAGCTGGCAGCCACCTGAAACCAGGAGAGGCGAGGAAAGATCCCGTGCGAGAGCCTGTGAAGGGCCCAAGGCCCTGCCGATGGCTTGATTTCAGGCTTCCTGCCTCCAGAAAGGTGAAAAGTCCATTTCTGTTATTTTCAGCCACCCAGGTTGGGGTAATTTGTTTCAGTAGCCCCAGGAAATGATACACTGTGTGCAGCTACTCTGGCTGAATCTATTCAGGTACCTTCCATTTTGAATTTGAATTGTTACTTTCTCAAAATCCGTGACTACACTCAGGGCCCGGGCTTCAGTTTCTCCCCATGAAGTGGCTGCCAGACCGAGGCCAAGCGGGCCAGTGAGCAACCCAGGGGACCTACGAAGTCTACAAGAACATTCAGACCTTGGTAGAAGTTTCCAAAGATGGTCACCATCAATTCCTCACCCCATACATGTCCTTGTCACCACCACCCTCCCCACTGAGTTACCCCACTCCCTTGAGGCTGGGCTGGCCCTGTGGCTGCCCCGAGCAATAGAACACAGCAAAAGGGGTGTTTCAGACTTTTAGACCAAACCTTAAGAGAACTGCCAGCTTCTACTTCCTCCCCCTTGGAATCCTCACTCATAGGATGCTCTTCTCAAACTGCAGATACCACATGAGAAGTCCAACCTCGCCATGTGCGAAGGCCATACGGAGAAGGGAGACCCCAAAGGTAGCCCAGCTAATGCCCCAGCACCCATCCCACGTCCACGGCCTGCCACGGGAGCCCTGGCGGACACTGCAGCCCAGCCACGGCCCCAGGCGACTGCAGACCCAGCCGAGTCATGAGGCACAGGAGCGCCCCAGCTGGGCCCAGGTAACCCCTCAAGTGTGAAAATCATGGTTGCTGCTTTAAGCCGCTAAATTCTGCATGGCTTCATTTTCTGTTCAGCAGAAAAATGAAACACAGATCTCTGAAAATAATAAATGTTGGCCAAGCACCTACGATATGCCTACTCCTTTTATTCAATTAATCAATTATTTTTTTCAATGAATCCTCAAAACAATGCTTTCTCATCACAGAGAGGATATATAAGAGGCAGGAGTGAAACTCAAAGCAAGCTTCCTAGCCTTGAGTCTTATGTTCTTCCCGGAACACCTGGCCCAAGTGAACTCTGCAGTCCAAGCTCAGCACTCTTCAAGTTTGTCTGCTTCAGGAACCATGGTTGCTACACGTTTGCATTGAGGATCATGTCCCTCCACCATCCCGCCAAGAATGCCCAGTAACTTAACAAAAATTGGAAGGTCATGATTAGATTCTCCCCCAAAATCATATTATGAGTCAATATGGCAATGCAAAAGCAGATGTACCAGCCTCTTGGTAGACTCGCGCATCACATGAGGTGCTGGATCCAACAGCCTTCAGGGCCCTTTTAATTCCAATAGTAGACAACCTTCCAGGCTCTGTGCAAAGCTCCTTATGCGCATGATCTCATTTGCCCTTCCCAAGGCCAAAGGGCCGTTACTGCTTTGGTCTCCACTCTATTAACAAGGAAACTGAGGCTTAGAGGGGAAAGAACACAGAACAAGTGAGTGGTGGGACCAGATCCAAAGCAAAAAGCCCTCCCGACCCAGAGTCCAGGGAGGACCACGGCGCTACACGGCTTCCATTTCTGCACTGGGAAGCCGCGACTTTTTCTCGTCCTCTGCTCATCGGAGATGTAAATCTCCAGGCCATCCACATTCAGAGACACGCTGCCTCTCCCCGCAGTGCCATCCCAGCTCCACCACAGGTCACGGGGTGGGCACGCAGCACGGAGGGTGCTGGCAAAGCCAGACCCAGGCCTCCCAGAGCTCACACCGGGAGCAGCCAGCCTGGCTGCATAGACACCTCTCCTGCAAGTCCGCACCAGCGGCCCCACGGGCTGTTTCTACCTCAGCTGAAGCTTGGGTTTCCCTCTCAGAAGGGAAAGGCCCACAAGTAGGACCTGTGGGGTCACTCTGTAATTTAAAACCAAAAACAGCAGGCCCCTCTGACCACACAGCCCAGTAGGTCAAGGCTGCGGCCCCTGCCAGTGCAGACTTCCACACCTGCCTTACCTGGAGCTCCCTGTGGGAGTGAACAGAGCAGGAGCCTGTCTGAGGTCGTGACTTTTCCCTTCATTCACAGACAAAACCACCAGCAATGGGCTTTAGGATATTAACCTCAGCAAGGCTGGACAGGTCAGCATTTACAGTTGGGGACATTAAAGTAGGAATATGTACAGAGCAAAGAACACGGGCTCTCCTGAGGTTAGGTAACATCTCAGAGAAGGCTCTGTATTAGACCAACCTAGGACCACACGGGGCAACTTCAGCCTATGATAAACTCCATTTCTTCATCTAATACTTTTTTTATTTAACAGTCAATTAGTAAAATACTTTATTTTCTTCTTGTATGTGCTTTATATCTTGTTTTTACAAAGTTATGAATTTTACAGCTTTATACCAAAATGTAAGAAGGCTAAGCTACTTGCTTATAAATGTATTTGCAGTCAAGTGTCATCTGATTTTATTCTTCTAAACCCATATTCAATATATATATTTTTAAAACCTGAAACCAAGGGCACTGGAGCAGCTTAATGTTAAAAGCAGAGTTGTGTGAAATCCAGAGTGCTAATCCACTCACCCTGGAAATAGCCACAGGTAGGGTTAGACTTAGAAAGGGCAGGAATGAATAAGAATGTTACTGGGAAATTAATTTTCAATATGATTTTTCCTTACAAAAATATCATATTTTGTGTATTTTGTATAAGAAACCAAGTCACAAGGGGCAAACTTATCACCACAATAACCCTTTCAGGAACTATTTTGACTTTTCACATTTACATTTTCAAGATTTAGATAATAAGTAGGCAAGAGTAAGTTGTGACAAATCATATCCTCTGAAGTCAGACCCTGCTAACATGCATAATTCTGATGTGTCGAAACTATAGGAAGAAGGAAGGAGGGGAGGAAATGAGGGATGGAGGGAGAAAGAAAGGAAGAAAGGAAGGATGGATGGACAGATGGAAAGGACAGACCAACTCACACTAGGCTGTAAAAAATGACAATAAACCTGAAAACTGCAATTCCTACTACAATCAGTTCAAAGGCCAACAGGGAAGAAACAGAGTTGAGTCCAGATATCATAAAAGCCATAAAACGCAAGAGGAACAGAAAGGAAACCATTTTAACGAGAAAGGAAAGAATAATGGGGACAATTAAAAATAGGAAGAAGACACAGTTGCCTTTTTTTGGCAGAAATTAACAAGCTTTTCCTAAAATTCATATGGAATATAAAAGAACTGAAATAGTCAAAACAATCTTGAAAAAGAAGAGCAAAATTGGAGTATTTACACTTCCTGATTTCAAAACTTATTACAAAGCTACAAGATTGTGTGGTACTGCCATAAAGATAAACATATAGATCATTGGGAAAGAACTGAAAGTACCAGAATAAACTCATACATTTCGGTCAACTCATTTTCAACAAGGGCGCTGAGACAAGCCATGCTGGCACAACTGGATACAGACATGCAAAAGAACGAAACTGGACCCCTATCTCATACCATATACAAAAAATAATTCAAAATAGATCAGGAACCTAAATGTAGGCACTAAGACGATAAAACTCTTAGAAGAAAGCATAGGGGTAAATCTTCATGACAGTGGATTAGACAATGATTTCTTAAGTATGATACCCAAAGCACAAGCAACAAAAGGAAAAAATAGATAAATTAGACTACATCAAAATCAAAACCTTTTGCGTTTTAGCAGACACCCATCAAGTAAATGAACACAACTCACAAAATGGGAGAAATTTTTTGCAAATCATATATCTGATTGGGGACTTATATCCAGAATATATAAAGAACTATTACAACTCAACAATAAAATGGCAAATTAAAAAACGGGCAAAGGATCCGAATAGACAATTCTCCAAATAACATATACAAACGGGCAATGAACACTTGAAAAGATGTACAACATCTTTAGCCATTAGGGAAACGCAAATCAAAATCACAATAAGGTACCGCTTCACACCCACTAGGACGGCTATAATCAAAAAGAGAGACAATAAATTTTTAAAAATCTAGAGAGGGAAGTGGCTGTGGCTCAATCAGTGGGGCTCCCGTTTACCATGTGGGGGGCCCCGGGTTCGGTTCCCGAGGCCTCCTGGTGAGGGCAGGGCCCGCCCGCGCGGCGTGGTTGGCTGACCCAGCGAGCGCGGGCAGCAGGGGGGGGATGAATGAATAAATAAATAAAAATCTTTAAAAAAATAAATAAATAAATTTAAAAAAAAAATAAAAATCTAGAGAATAATCTAGGGACTGTATAACATAGTGATTTCAGTGGTGAATGAAGATTGTGGTTAATAGTATAAGAATGTTCTTCTTTTACAAAGTGTTAAAAATATGGTGATACAGGAAAAGTAAAACTAATGTAACTTATGGATGATAGTTAACAGTAATATTGTAATATTTTTGCAACAACAGCCAATAAGGTATTATATCAATTCTAAGAGACAACAATAATAGGTATAAGGGGGTATGGGATTTTTCCTTTTGGAGTAATGAAAACGTTCTAAAATTGACTGAGGTGAAGACAGCACAACTCTGTGATGAAAATGAAAGCCACTGAGTGTACACTTTGAATGCACTGTACAAAGCACGGGAATGCTGTGGGTGGAAGGTGGACTTAGTCAACCTAACAAATATGACAACATTCTCTCATGAACTATAACAAGTATATAATGTTAACAATTGGTGGGTTGGGGGAAAATACACCAAATGTAAGATATTGGCTATAAGTAGTAGTAATATCTTGAAGATGCTCTTTCATAATTTGTAACAATTTCACAACAGTGCAAGGTGTTGGTGGTAGGGTGACGTATGGGAGGCCATGTGATGCTATGTTCACTTTTACTATACACTTACTGATAAAGTTCAATAAGAAAAAGAAAAAGTACACAAAGGGAAAAAAGAGAGACAACAACAAGTGTTGACAAGGATGTGGAGAGCAAAGATCTGCCGCATACATCAGTAACTCCTAAGCACATCACTGTGCTGCACTAAATGGAAAGTAACTAAATGCCTTTTCCTAGGTTTGCCTTTCCCCCCAAGTGAAGGCAAAGGCAAATGGGGGAGGGGGGCATTCGGCAAAAGGGGAAGCTCAGCCCCCTCACAGGTTTATATTATAGTGTTACAGGCAGTACAGTAACTGGTGTTATACCAGCAACTCTGAGCAAAACTGAAAAGGTTAAATTATCTTCAGTAGAATCCTTCAGAGAGAGGGAGAATATTATTTATAAAAATAACTGATGTAGCTCAGTCCACACCATGACTAAATATTAAGTGCTATTTAAAGAAATGTTATGCTTTATAAATTTCACTCGGCCACAAACTGTTTCCTTCATCAACTGCAGTACCCTGAAACACATCATGCATTACTTCCCCTACAGCATACGACAAAATAAATTCAACATGGGTGGAGGAGTTGAGTGTAAGAAGAAAGTCTACTAAACTGTAGAAAAGAAAATACGGATGGGACAATTCTCAAATCTACGTATGAAGCAAGACCCTGCATTTAAAAGCAATAGTTTAATTCACAAAAGATCATAGTTTTGACTAAGTAAAAATATATTGAGGACTAACATAAAACTACCATAAATAACAAACTAAGGGAAAAATGTAGCAAATTCAAAAAAGCAAAGGATTGATATTCTTAATATATATACAAATCAAGAAGAACAAGCCAAGACAGACACAGGCACTCCGTGATACTTTGAAAGGATTCTAGAACAGGTTTCTGGTTTTGAAAAACGGTTGTAACTTAATGAGATGTTAGGAACTAGAAGGGGAATCAATTTCCACGGAGAAATGAGTATGACACCTGTGGACAGTCAGGTGAGGTGAGGTGTGCAGCAGATGGCTAAACCTACAGCTGGGGGGTGTCTGGGCTGGAGAGACATGTTGGGGAGTCATTTGATACCAAAAAGGCATTTTAGCTCCATTTTCATGGGAACAGAAGAAATGAAACCCAGCTGATTGCCCCATATTGCCACTAGAAACTGCACAAGTAAACCTTTCTTACCATGATGGTTTTATTATTATTCCCACGATTATTACCATTATCAAAGAAGAGTCGTTACTATCTTGACAAGCTGGTATTTTAAGATCTGTTCTCTTTGGAAATGCTCTTTTAGAAAATTCAAGTTTCACCCGGAGAGCTGATTTTCAAAATAGGTTTTCAAAATGTTTTACTCTGTAATGGCCTCTATTCCCCATTACATATAGCCCTGAGTGGAATAATCTGTAATTATAAGAAATGTTTCTAAGCAAAAGGGAAAGAAAAGCTCTTCCCTTCCTGCTGGGTTCACCCTGGCACAGAATAGCCTTCCTCCACGTGGGCTGTCCCAGGAACACTGGTCCAGCCTGTGCATCTCTCCATAGGCAGCAGAAATACAAGAATTTTGAAAGCAAGGACTCAGACATTCATATACCAAGTGTTCATAGTAGAATTGTTCACAATAGCCAAAGGTGGAAGCAACCCAAGTGTGCACAAAGAGCTGATGGACAAACGAGAGGTGGCACATCCGCACGCTGGGTTCTCACTCAGCCATAAGGAGGGATCAGGTCTCATGAGGGCTACAACATGGCGGAAATGTGCCGACGGGCTGAGAGAAGCCAGCCAGGGGCACAGAGACAAGTGCCTTACAGAACTTCTCTTCTATGAACTACCTAGAAGCAGCAAACGTCATCGGGACAGACAGTAGATTATAGGTGGCCAGGGGCCGGAGGGATATGGGGCAGGATGAGGGAAATATTGCTTAAGGGGTGAGCAGTTTCTGTCTGGGGCAATGAAAAAGTTGGGGTAATGGATTATCGGCGATAGTAGCACAACACTGTGAATGTAATTACTGCTGCTGAATTGTACACTTGAAAATGGTTAAAACGAGAAATTCTAAGTGGTATATTTGTTACTACGATACAAAGTTAAAAACAAAACAAAACAGGGCTGACGGAAGCTGATTCCAAGACATACCAGAAAAACCACAGTAATTATTCAGATAATATTTTTTTGGCTTCTTCTTGGAATGGACAGACAAAGACTACAAATGAACGAGCATGTCTGGAAGCAAGAGGACCTTCAAGTTAATCTAGGGTTTATTTCAATAAATAAGTAGCATAGTACTCTACTGGGAGTGCTTTGGAACCTAAGACAAAGAAAACCTAAAAAGGGTCTAAAGTTTTGAAAAAACTTGCTTCTACTATAAGTTTACAAAATGAAGTGACATGAGCAAAAAGATCTCCTTTTTAAAAGGAACTTTCTTCCTGTTATAAGCAGCCAGCGTTGTGAGCAATGCAGTGTTTGGAGGGCTAAGGGAACGATAAAAGCATTTTTGGTTACAATCTGAATCCTTAAGATTCCAAATACCTGTGAAATCCAGTCCCTGGAGGCAGGCGAACGAAAACTTCCCTGGGGTGGGATGGCCAGTGCCTTACCTGCCGCTTTCACTTCCTGAGCAAGCCCTTCACTCCTGTAAACTAGGTCCAACCCATAAAGAATCCTCAGTTTGGGCTGGGTCGCTGTGGATTTGAATTTATCTATATTACAGAGTCTCATAAGGAAGAGCAACTCTATTTCCAGCCAATTAAAATGGGCAAAGGGGACGGATGTGGCTCAAATGGTTGGGCGTCCGTCTCCCATATGGAGGGACCCGGGTTCGATCCCCAGGACCTCCAGGTAAAAAAAAAAAAAAAAAAAAAAAAAAATGGGCAAGAAAAAAAGGACATTCACAAATGGCCATGATCCAAAAGCTCTCTCTGAAGAAATGGGTTGGGATGTGTCTTCCACATACCCACAGAAGCAAAGATGACCGACAACTGAGTTTGCAAAGGCTACCAGCCTCACAGGACGGGCAGGACTAAGCAACATCCGGGTCTGGGGGTGGCACGGGGGGCATCCAGCGAGTGCCTTCTTCTCTCACCAACCTTCTTTTAACAATACTCCTCATTCCATGCCTCCCTCATTCACCCACTGGATCCTGACGTCCATCCACCTCCACCCACTCTCCTGAACCTGCTCTGGCTACAGTCAGCAGGGGCTTTGGAATTTCCAAATCAAGTTACTGTTCTTAAAACATTCAACTTGACTGGCCTTCTGGCAAGTCCTCTCTACATCACTTTCAGAACTCTATTCTCCCTCGCTCTCCCTCCCCTCCATCTTTAAAGGCTGGTGTTTATTGCGGTGCCTTCATAGGCCCTTGTTTTATTCCACCCACACACCTCCCTTTGTGGGGAGTCTCATTTATCCCCAGAATATAAAATACCTGGCACATAATATGTGCTCAATCAATGTTAGCTACCAATATTATCCTTCAAAGCCCAGTTCAAATGTTGCCTCCTCTCCAAAGTCTTTGCCAACTTCTTCACTTCCTCTTCTCCCAGAAAAAGCCCGTCATCTGTGTTCTCAAAGCACTTCATACAAACTCCAGTCTAACCATTAGCACAATATATTAATGTTACATATTTACAGGCTGGTCTCCCTGCCAGGCTGGGAGTCCCTTAAGGGAAGGGGTCATGTCGCCATTGAATTCCATTCCAGAAGAACCTTGAAGCACCTCCTACAGATTAGACAGACATACCAGAAGAACTAGGGGACGTCAAAATCCATAATCCATGGTCTTTGCCAACAAGGAGTTAACTCACACTTAAGCAGGAGAGGCAGACATCAAAACCCACACGAGTAGGGAGAAGTGCTACACTAGGGCATCTGATCAATCAGATGCACCCAAGTGCCTATTATGAGCCAAGAACTATAGTATTAGTACTAGAGACACAAGACAGACAAGGAGAAGAGACATGGATTTATATTTTAACGATCCTTTCCAGTACCTGAAACTACTTCTTCTGTGTCAGACCTTTCTAACAAAGAACTTCCCATTATCCTGTAACATCTGACTTGGCTTTTTCAGTTGCTCCTTCTTAGTCATATTACCTATGATGCAAGACTTAGGCCGCAACAGCTTTTTTTTATACCCACCAAAGAACTGAGTATGCTTTGAACACTGAATCCTTAACATAAATCAAGATTTATTTTTTTATTTAAAAAAGACGTATTTTTTTTTAAGTATTATTTTTAAAGGTAAGGCAGGGGCAATAAGAAATTACACAGATCTTAGAGAGAAGAAAAGAGATAAATATTTCCATGATTTATTCTTAGCTTAAATGACAAAAAAAAAAAAAAAAAAAATGCCAAGCTCAAACTCATAAATAACTAAGCAATATGTTGAATTCAGGAAGGAATTTCCCTGGTGATCACACATCAGGTTGATATTATGGCTTGAAAGTTAATAATACTTTGTTCTGTGGCTAGATGGAGCAATTACAAATTTTAAAAAGGTAATTCTCACACACTCAATATAAAGTTATTGGAAGCTTGCAAAGTAGTCCAAGCCTCAGACTGAGCTTTCTGCATTTAGATTAGGTAGCTGAAAATTGAAGCAAATTAGGACCTTGGCTTTTCCAATCTCTCCTCCTTGTGTGCTCTCAGAAAATCTCTTCTAATTAAGTGTGGCTTATGCGCTAACACAACTGTCTTTAGTCAATGCAGTTCTTACTCCCCAACAAACCAACCAAGGAGAACAAGTCAGAGAATGTAGAGTTTGAAAACAGAAAAATCAGGATTGCTTCCTACATCTGCCTCGGCAAACTTATTCCAATATGTCTAATGACATTGTCAGAGGAAAGCACAGACCTATGAAATACCCATGATCTGGGGAAATCAAGGCCTAGCAGTATATGAACACCACAGCATCATGCTCCCTTCAAGATTCCCAAGGAGTGTCATAATCTGGCAAGAGATTTTGTGTGAATAGCTTATTTGCTTCTGGCACCAATTGAGGATGGGGTCTGGCCCTTCTTGGACGACTCCAGATTAGAAATGAGTTACCTGGAAGCAGGTAAGTAAAAAATAGTAAGATCCTGGACATTCAAGAGATTATCCCTCCAGAAGAATGTTTACTCTGTATTCAACAAGATGACACCATGCAATCTTTTCCCTTGGGATCGTCCAACTACTAAAACCTGCACCAAATGGAGAGTTCTAAGCTCTTTGGAGCTTGGAAATTGTGAGCCAGCACTTTCCTGTTACTTGCCTAAATTTCAACAAGCAGTGAAAACATCTGTCCACATTACTGGAAAACCAAGGGTGCTACCAGGGAAATACAGTAATAACTTAATTTTAGTACTCAATGTATACGAAATAGAAGAGTGTCACTTTTATAATATTATGGTTTTACCTTCTCAAAGATTTCACAAGTTGACATCAAATGAGCCATAGATGGAGACTGGTACAAATGTAACCATAATACTCCATAGGTCAGTCACCCAAAAAATCTTCGGCTTGGAGTTGTCTGCCTATTGCCTGCCTTCTATTTCCCTAAACAAAGAGTGAAGAACTGAGGAAATTTGAACTCCTGAACTTCCCATAAATCCAGGTAAGCCATGCCCTAAACTTGTCAGTAATGGGCACTGACAAATCCCTATACATATTAGTATCTTTCAAATGCCCTGCACTTTGCCTTCTTAATTAGTATGCCTTTGCATCTAATTCATTTCTACAAAAGAACTTTAAAAAGTGAACTTTGTAAAAACACTAGTTTCATGATAAGTAAGAATTTTTGTCGTTATACCTTTGTAGATATAAATTAATCAAAACTAACACTTATGACACAAGTGTAACACCTAGGTGAACACATACTAAATGGACTAATACACACTAACAAAATACTCCAAGAAATTTAATGTTAATCAAGTCAAAAGAATAAATGACTGCATCATGTTGGCTACCCTAAATTTCAGACTTTGGAAACAAAACAGACCTGCAAGATGACATTCCAGTAAACACAGTGGGATCGGTCCCCAGATAACTCACTCATGTATCTTACTTAATGATTAAATAGATTTTCTACACTATTGTTTTTATAGGGGAAAGAAGAGTCTAGAACTCTGCTAAGAGTATAAGCTAGTCATATTTTTCCAATTTTATTTCAGATTTACCAACTGCCAAAAATACTTTAAGCATATAAAATATTGGCAGTGCAGAGTTGCTTGGCAAGAAAGTCAAGCCAACTATTTTTGTCATAACTCACACACAAGCTACAACACTGTTCTCTAATTTCCCTAGGTCAAGCCAAACAACTTGTACCCAAACCCTGCTTTGCAACTAATAATATACACATACACTAAGAGTATATTAAGTTTTACAGCCAGACTCCCTGCTCCTCTAGATTTTCTTTATTTTTTTAAAGATTTATTTATAGCCCCCTCCGCCCCCCATTGTCTGCTCTCTGTGTCCATTCGCTGTGTGTTCTTCTGTGTCTGCTTGTCTTCTCTTTAGGCAGCACCGGGAACCAATCCTGGGACCTTCCGGAGTGGGAAAGGGGTGCTCAATCTCTTGCGCCACCTCAGCTCCCTAGTCTGCTGTGTCATTTATTGTCTCTCCTCTGTGTCTCATTTTGTTGTGTCATCTTGCTGCGCCAGCTCTCCACACAGGCCATCACGCCGTGCGGGCCAGCACTCTGGGTGGACCAGCTCTCCGCTCAGGCCAGCTCGCCACACAGCCTAGCTTGCCTTCACCAGGAGGCCCCGGGAGTCGAACCCTGGACCTCCTATGTGGTAGATGGGAGCCCAATCACTTAAGCCACATCCGCTTCCCATCTAGATTGTCTTTAAACCTTCTCCTACAGTGATTGTATATAAACAGTAAACCCTAGACAAGGATATCTGGGAAACTGACCAGCAGTTACTTTTAAAAACTGAAATCCTACAGTCCAGTACTAAACAACTAAAACTAGTTTTCACTGGATCAACTAAAACTAGTTTCCCAAGGAATTGTCTTAATAGAGCTAAAATATATCAAATGTACATATGTGAACCAAAAATAATCAGAAATGTTTATGTAAACATTCATAAGTGTTGCTTAGAACCTTCAAAGGTAGCTGAGACTTCCAACAGTCATTTTTTATGTACATTGTAATACAAATATCATTCTCCATCAACAATATATCAAATTATAATACCCCTCTTGAATATCCATTTAATGAGACTGTAGCAACATTTATATGAGATTTTTATAAAGGTTTTTATAAAAATCTGGGAAGTTATTTTGGATAATTTTCAACATGATACTGGTTTCATATAAAAAATAAAGGGGGGAAGTGGATGTAGCTCAAGGGATTGGGCTCCCCTCTACCATACGGGAGGTCCAGGGTTCGAATCCCGGGGCCTCCTGATGAAAAGCAAGCTGGCCGCATGGCGAGCTAGCCCGAGAGGAGAGTTGGCCTATGCGGAGTGCTGGCCTGCGCAGAGTAAGGCACAGCAACATGACGCAACAAAAAGAGGCACAGAGGACAGACAATAAGAGATGCAGCAGACCAGGGAGCTGAGGTGGGACCAGCCTTTCTCCACTCCAGGAGGTCCCGGGATCAGTTCCCAGTGCCACCTAAAGAGAAGACAAGCAGACACAGAAGAACACACAAAGAGCAGACAGCAAGCGCAAAACGGGGGGGGGGGGGGAGATAAATAAATCTATTAAAAATAAATAAATAAAGTAGGCAGCCTCACAGTTTATAGTTACGTAGGATTTTTACTTTTAACACTTTTCATATCTATTATAGCAGATTGTTCTCAAGGACACAGTTCAATGGAAATCACCCATGTGAATTAAAGAAATTCTCTTGAAATTTTCACCCATTATTGCTTAGAGCAGCACCTTACATAGGGTTGGCTCCATACAAGTATTTACCAAATTACTGAATTCAATGGGTAGACTATAAGATGACACAAGGCAAAAATTGCACTCTTATAACTTAACCTCATTCTGTGCAGGCCATGTCAATAATGTCTACTGGATAAGAAAACTGGAGTCAAGATATTAAAAATAACTTAAACATTTTCAAATAAACATATTTCTGGGAGACGGTATAGCATAGCTCATATTCGCAAATGAAAAAATTGGGGGATCAGACAATCTTAGGTCCAAAACTTAGCTCTTCCCCTTAGCAGCTGTAAGACACTAGGACAGATGAGAAAACTTCCAGAGTTTGTTTCTCCACATGTAACATTAATCAATTAATGCTACTTGCCTCATAAAGTCATTTTAAAGATTAAGAGCATGCAAGCAGAGGAATTATCACAGCACCTGGCACACAGTACTACATTCTGTTTGTCTGAGTATAACTTGCCTTAAATTATAAGACCAAAGCAATATATTTGGCATGTGTGGATTTCCAGCAGTTCTCAGATCCCTAAAATATCATAAGAATGTTTTTCTCCTAAATATAAACCTATCTGGAGCCGTCTAGCCTGCAGAAGTTCTCATCAGTAACATTGATAATTTCCTAGTATGAGAATGAGGTTGGGATTCCAGAGAGCAGACATCATGCTGGCATAATCAGGAACAACTGGTCACCCAAGTCTTTGCCAGTTTATTCCCTGGCTTGGTTCTAGCTCTTACTCTTAGCACATTCAAAAGCTAGGCATTTGGCACAGTATTTATCACCTTTGTACATGTTTCCTGACCTGACTAGGAGCCCTGAATCAAACAAGGTCTTCTGGGACCTTCTCAGGACAAACACAGCTTCAGGTGGCAGAGAAGCAGAGAAAAAAAACCAAACAGGCCTATAAAATTGGGTTAGGTTAAGAGAACTTGGTCAACAAGAGGGACAAAGTCTTCTGAGAACTGAGAATGACCTCTGTCAAGAAAAAGTGTAAAAGACATGGAAATGGGCAAAACAGAGTTGGGGCATTCTTTCAGCATACCCTCTGGGGATTAAATGACTTCATAGGGGTGTACACCTTTGATTGTCTTTTCAATGACAATTTCCTAATTTCCAGTGAATTAGACCATTTTACAATGCTGTTGGGGTAAAAATTAAGTGGTATAAAACTGATAGTAATGCAAATGTCTATAGCAACAGAAATGAATACTGTTTGGTAAGGGTACAAATGATTTCCACCCTGTAGAAAAGATGACTCCAAACATTATAGTTTATTGCCTTATAGGCTATTAGTCAATTTTGTGTCTATTTGCAAATATATTTCAGCACTCCCGGCTGGTTGAATGTATAGTCAGACAGACAACTAGATAGAGTAGATAGATAGATAGATAGATAGATAGATAGATAGATAGATAGATAGA
>JAKSZT010052198.1:1916338-1966999 GCA_026826555.1 Tolypeutes matacus | reverse complement strand
AGATAGATAGATAGATAGATAGATAGATAGATAGATAGATAGATAGACAGATAATGTCTATTCTTCAAATTCTCCTCTGAACCATTTTTAATACACTGGTTTCATTAACAGGTCAATTAAATATTTGACACATGCTCACTTTATATTTGTAGAGAGTCATGACTTTAGCTCTTTAAAAATTACAATTGAGTACTACCCATGAAGAACTGGCAGGAAAATGGATGAGGCAAAAAGAAGTGTGTAGTTTTATCCAGAAAGATTTATTTCTTTAAAAGAGAAAAAGAGCTGAAATGTTTAACAACTATTATATTTGGTTACTGGCTACATGAGCATCTGTTACACTAGTTTCTCTACTTTCTTTATAACTGAAATATTTCATAACTTACGTTTTAAAAATGTTTTTTAAAAAAAGAATTAGTTGGGTGGAGAAAATGGGAAGTGTGGGAAATTCTTCCCAATATCTTCCTTAGAGTCAGTTTTTCCATGAAGCAGATGTATGTTATAAGCTCAATAACTGCAGATTTATGCCTTCTGGTCTCTCTTAGTTCTCCAGTACATCTCCTGCAGCAAGGGCAATTAATAAATGCTTACAGAATTAAATTACTGAGAATATGCTATCACATTAAGAGGAAGCAAATCAGACTCGGAAGCAAGAAATGTCTTAGGCAACCAAGGAAAGGCACTGTTCCCGAGCTATAGTTTGTACCCAGCCCCTCCCACCCCCGTCATTCTAGAGAAGGGCCTAACTTGGCTTCTCACTTGGCAGCTCGTCTGACTACCATGTCCAGGAAATGGCCTAAGACTTGCCTGGAGAAAGCCCAAATTATAGCTCCAGGCCAAGCAACTGGCAACCAGGATTCAGCCAAGGCTCTAGGCCCCCATGGTGGTACTGACAGAGAACTGTCAAAGTCAGCTTTCTCACTGCTTACTTTAAATGTTAACAAGAGATCAGTGAAATTTCTCAGCAAGAGGGAGCCCAAAGTTACTAGTCGCTACTATGACTCTTCCAAAGTTACTAGTCACTACTATGACTCTGCTACCACCTCAGGCCAAGATGGCAAAGTCGCTTCTCTGACACAGGATATACACTTGGAAAGGGTTGTTTTTTGTTTCTGTTTTTTAGGAGATATGGGGGTTGAACCCAGGACCTCGTACATGGGAAGCAGGCACTCAACCACTGAGCTATACCTGCTCCCCTGGAAAGGGTTTTTGCTGCTGTGGGAAAGTATGATATAGTGGGAAACACCTGAATTATCTGGAAGCCAGGAAACCTGAATTCAACTCCTGCTCAACCACCAGTTCTGACCAAGTCGCACACCCTCTCCAAGGAGAAGTTTCTTCAACTGTATATAGGTAATTATACTGCCATATCCATTTGGTTTATAAGCATTATTAAGATGATCGGAAGAGCACTGAAGGAACTAAATTTATATTGTCATTCTGATCAGGCCACCCAAAGTCACCTTAGTCCCACTGTGACCAAATTATAAAGTGGAAAACGCCTAGCTGAGGTCAAAGCTGTGGCCTCTGGCAGCAGAATCACACTCCTGTTCCTGGCTGTCTCAGCTCCAAGCTAATACTTGTCAAGGTTACCATATCAGAAAACCCGGACATGTGTTAAGGCAATTTTGACATGTTAGAGCCAGGGCTTACTTATTCTCTTTGGTTGATCTTTCTTTTAATAATGAACAGGGAGTTGCAGTCTTGGTCTCCAAACTTCAGTCTTCCTGCCAGCACTGTCCGGATGGCATCCCAGAACCGCGGCCCAGACGCTGCCAGCTTCGCCGCCACCCGTAAGGGGGCCGAGCCTAGCGGGGGTGCCGCCCGGGACTCTGTGGGCACGAGGCTCCAGCAGGAGTTGATGGCCCTCATGACGTCTGGTGACAAAGGAATTCCGGCCTTCCCTGAATCAGACAAGCTTTTCGCAGCTGGCACGGTGTAAGACGACCTGAGGTACAAGCTCTCGCTGGAGTTCCCCAGTGGCTACCCCTACTATGCACCCATGGTGAAGGTCCTGACACCCTGCTACCACCCCGACGTGGACACCCAGGGTAACGTCTGCCTGGACATCCTGAAGGACAAGTGGTCGGCCTTGTGTGACATCAGGACCACCCTCCTCTCCATCCAGGGCCTGCTGGGAGAGCCCAGCGTCGGCAGCCCTTTGACACACATGGTGCCGAGCTCTGGAAAATCCCCACAGCTTTTCAGAAGCACCTGCGAGAGACCTACTCAAAGCAAGGCTCCAGCCCGGGCCCTGGCCCGGACTGCCCAGCCTCTCTCTGTTGTCTTTCTTCCTTCTTCCTGAGATGGTCTGTCCTTTCCTTCTGTATGGATGATGTCATTTTTGTTTTGTTTTTGTTTTTTAAATTAAGTCTCTGTTGAGCCCTTGTGATGAATATATTAATTAAATAAATACATTTTGGTTTTTTTTTTTTAGGAAAACAATAATAATAAATAGGGGTAACCAAGATTTTTCAAAGAGAAAGAATTCCCTGACTCAGGCAAATCCTTGGTTTTCCATGGTTCAGGGTCGAAGGACAGATGTCCTGATACCCATTTCACTACAATAGCTCTCCAGGTGTTTCCATTTCTTAGGACTTCTTAAGAACAGACAAGACTAACAAGTCTTGGAAAACACTGATATAAGTGGTTACAAATCATTTTTAGAACCTTCCTGTACAAAGGAATATAATTTCCTTCCTGTATGAATCATATACCAAAGGCAATGGCTCTCCTCATTGCTGATTAACTACTGCAACCGAGAAGGTGCTCGTAATGGAATGTTTACTGTTCACTTGGGCAACTTCGGTGGCATTTACGTTGCACAGATCTGTCCTGCAATGCTGGAGATGCCCCTAACATTTAAATTTTCCCTCCTTCCTCCTCCCTCTTCCGGGAAAATTACCATTCTGTATCTTTTCATTCTTATGTTTTCTGTTGGAATAAAAAAAAAAAAAACTATAAAATAAAACTCATGCAAGATTTATGTACTCACTTTTTAAATTTTTTTGGAATTAAACAGGACTTTTAAAAGTAGTTCTGTCTCACTCCTTCCTCCTTCTGCAATAATCTGGTAACAATTTTGATGGGGTTCTTTAGTCAACACCTCCAGCCAGAGAGAAAAGATAGAGCCTCAAAGCAACTAAAGAAACGAATGTACTGGAATCACTCATGGATTTGTCAATAAATTAATAATTCTGCCTTGATTTCCTTTTCTTTTTCCTTATATGCCACTAATAGAAGTTTTCAGGTTAGTTTCACTCCCAGAAAGGAAGGGTGTCTTCCTGAAACATAGGCAGCTTCCCTACTTAAAGGATATCTGAATTAGGGGAAGGTGAGGCAGCCTTGGAAATGGGTCTTCCCCAAAGCTGTGGGTCCATTTCTACCTGACATGCACTGAGCTGCCCTCTCCCTGTGCATCTCCAGCTCCCACCCGGTCCCAGTGCGTGAGTAGGGGAGTGCTGAAGGGTTCTGAAGCCACAGTGAGAACCCTGTGAGGACGGAAAGGGGAGATGTGACAAAATGCCCCCGAACTGCCTTCTGGAGGGGCCGTCCTTAGCTCACTAGACCCTGCAGTCACGGACCAGCAGTGCATTTTCTTAGAGTTAACTAATTCTCCTGGTGTGGGTGGTGTTAGAAGGGACCCCTGGAGCAAACACTGGGTAAGCAGAAACACTTGCACGTCCTCCCGCTGCTCCACAGGAAAGCTGCAAACCCACCATGTCCTGCAAACCAGAAGCAGGAACTGACCTGGCCTCCAACCAGGCTGTGGAACAGGAAGTGGGGTGCAGGCTCTGCAGCCTTCAGAGGGAACTGGCCTGGAGAGCACAGAACTCCCAGAAGGCTGGCAACAGGGGTGGCCGGGGTGGCGAGGCCCATGAACGAACTTCACCAGCATCAGCCACCAAGTGCTGACCCAGGAGCCTGGGAAACAGCTTCGGGCTTGACAATTCTAGAGTTGACTCTTTGGGGTAGGACAAGAGTGCTCTGAAAACAAATTGGGGGCTCTTTCTTTTTAATTTTGCCTCCAGTAAAATTTTTTGGAAAATTATCATCTTGTCTCAACTGACCACTTATCCAAGGAAGCTCAAGAGGAACAGGGCTGTGGGTTGAGCAGGGGACTGGGGAAGTCCCAGTGGCAGCCCAGCAGAAAGGGACAAGCCCTGAGAAAGAGCAGTCAGGCCTCCCCTTGGCTCTTTCTAAACCCTTTCGGGTCCGGAGTTATTCCAATGAGCCTGCATATGTTTGCTCTTCTGACAGTTTTACTAAAGCTTGCTTGTGGGAAGCAGCAGAATGCCTCAAAGGTGGGAAGGGGCTGGAAATTGGTTTAGTCCAGAGGTTCTCAAGCACTGCTCTGCTGACTGACCTGATAAAGTTTCTGGTTGTCCACAGTGAAATGGGAAGAACGAATAATAAACAGCAAATTTTCATACACTTCCTATCTGCAAAGTGTTAACTCTTTATTCTACGGTTATATCCTCCCTACTTTTTAAACTTAAAATTGTCTTCTCTACTCGAGATATCATGGCCAAAGATGCTGGTTGTTGCATTTTCTCTATCTCTATAACACACTTACTTGGAAAAAATTAAATATTGACAAATGTATATCAGTCCTCCTAATTTTCTTTCATTTCACTTGTCCACGGGAACCACTATTCAGGAAATACAGATTTTGCCCTCTCCCTCAAAGTATATGGGACCACGTATATGGAGCCCCCCTGGACCTGCACATAAAAATGCAGAAGTGGATGGAAGACTTTCAAGCATGTCACAGTTTGGGAAAGACGGGATATGAGAGTTAGGTTTTGTTTCGCTTTTCTACCCATAGGATTGGGCTCCTAAGGAGCTCTGCAGGAGGCAAGCTCACCACAGTCCAGAGAGGTCAGAGACACGGTGCGAACGGGCCACCTGCATCAGGAACTAAGCAAGGCGGGAACACGATGCAGAGCGATATCTAAAAGTCACATTCTTGACACTTCCCTCCTGGGGCCCACAGCTGCTGCAGGGTGCAAGGCTGAAAGGCAGCGATGGCTGGTCAGTGGAAGGAGGGGCTGGTGGCCAGGCCACTCCCTGGGCCTGCTGGAGCTGGGAGGGGGCCTGGAGCAATGGGCCCGTGTCTGCCATCAGCAGGAGTCCCAGCCCCATGAACCCAGGCTCAGGAGGGGAAGGGGATGCAAAGAGATGAAACTGTTCCCAGACCGCTCCTGGCATTGCCTCCACTGAGCAGCCTCTTTCTCCCTGCAGCCTCAGCCTTCCCATCCTCTCTCTGTGCCCTCATCACAGTGCCGCCCCCACCAGTCCAAGATGATGCTTCTAAGTCTGTCCAAAATGCTACCGGAAGCAAGAGCAAAGCGTAAGCTGCTGATTCTGCCACAAGGCAAAGTGTATTCAAACTCCCAGCTTTCAGTTCCAGGAACTCAATTTCCCAGAGAAACAATGCTTAAAATGGTGAGTGGCATACACTGAGTTAACAAGGCTTTTTATAGCCCCAGAATCTAACTGCCAACTATAATACTCTTGCTAATTAGGGAAGAGTCTGTTCTAGGTTCCAAGCATCAACTTTCAGTGATTTAACGCAATGAAAGAAGACAACCTCTTTGCACTTCAGTTTTCTCATCAGCAAAATCGGGGAATAATAAAGCCTTTCTTGCTATATTTCACAGGATTGATGTTCATTTTTAAAAACTGAGATTTCCATCAGCTGAGGTCCATCTGCCTCCACCAAGCAGCCTAAGTGTTGGTGCAATGGAGGGGGCAGGGAGGACATTTGTCATCTCTTAGTGACAGCCCCTTGTATATCTAAATAAGATCAATTTTCATAAAAGCATTGATAGAGCACAAGTTTCCCATCAGAAAAGAAGTGAAAGAGACAAGTGTGCTCAAAGAACAGGCTAGGAGAAGAATTCAGAAACCATCTGTGGTGGCTTGGAGCTATGTACCCCAGAAAAAGATGGTCTTAAATTAAACCCATTCGTGTAGGTGTGAACCCACTGTAAGTAGGACCTTCTGATGACGTCACTTCAGTGAAGGTGTGGCCCGAGTCAGTCAGGATGGGCCATAATGCTATTAGTGGAGTCCTTTATAAACAGAATGAAATTTGGACACACAGGGAGAAAGCCAAAGGAAGTAGCCAGAAATCAGCGGAACCCGGAGAAACCAGAAGAAGCCATGACGAGCACTGCCGTGTAACAAACAAGCCAAGGGCCAAGGATCACCAGCCAGTCCTAGAACACCCTAGTTTTCTGGGAGAAAGCATCGCCTTGACGACGCAAGCCTTGATTTTGGACTTCTAGCCTCAAAACCGTGAGCCAGTAAGTTCCCGCTGTTTAAGCCAACCCATTGCACGGCATTTGTTTTAGCAGCCAGGATATTAAAAAACCATCAAACAGGGAAAAGCAGTGAAGACCTGGAAATGCAATCAAGCCCTGAAAAAGCCACCAGTCCACAAAGACAGGAAAACGTTGTACCAATGTAACCAAGTTTTAAGTTCCAATTCATCCACGGAATTAAGCTATTCAACCACCACCATTTCCAATCTGAGGCCCTGGTTAAGTCCTCCTGCTTGCCCTTCAAGCTCAATTCGGGGTCACCTCCTTTGGGAAGCCACCCCACCCTCAGCCTGACTGGAGAAGGCCCTCTTCTCTCCTGGGAGCCCGAGGCATTCTGTCTGGACCCTGGCAGAGGCGCTGCCACAGCCTTGGGTCTGCTGTCCCTTCCAACTGTGAGCTCCTGGGAGGGACAGGATGCTTCCAAGCAGGTAGTTCATGGTTTTTTTGTTTGTTTGTTTGTTTGTTTCATTTTTACCGGGAGGTCCTGGGAATCGAACCCAGGTCCCTCCATATGGGAGACGGACGCCCAGCCATTTGAGCCACATCCGCCCCTCAGGTAGTTCATATTTATGGAGAGGAATGGGAACGGTTCACTTGCACGAACAACACTGTCATTCTAAAGGACAGATTTTTGAGAGCTGGGAGGAATGTCCGATCCCTGTCATTCCAAGCCTTTGCTAGTGTCTGAGATTTTAAATGACTTGCTCCAAATCACTGAAGAAGCAGAACCAGAATTCAGACCTTGAAGCCCCTGTTCTTTTTTTTTTTAAAGATTTTTATTTATTTATTCATTTATCCCCCGCTTGCTGCTTGTGCTCGCTGGGTCAGCCAACCACACCGCGCGGGCGGGCCTGCCCTCACCAGGAGGCCCCGGGAACCGAACCCGAGGCCTCCCATATGGTAAATGGGAGCCCTACTGATTGAGCCACAGCCGCTTCCCATGAAGCCCCTGTTCTGATGAGCTGTCCTAGCACGTCACGCTGCCTGACCGTTGTAAATTCATGGATTAAGTGAGGGAATCTTAGACATTTAGCTCAGTTCCCCCCGGGCTTCTGCCAGGGGAGAAGAAGGGTCTTGCTGGAAGCTGCCTGGCTCCATCGCAGAGCTGGGACTGAGATTCAGATCCAGCTTGCAGAGCACTGTTCTTCTCATGATCTCGCAATGATTCAGCTTTCAAGTGGGAGAGAGTGGGTGGAGCACAGAGGTCAATATGGTGCCCAGGCGCAATTCGGAGGGCCACCTGTTTTTGTACAGCCTGCAAGCTAAGGATGGTTTTTACATTTTTTAATGGCTGCGGGAAAAAAATCAAAAGACGGAGGATATTTTGTGACACGTGAAAAATTACATGAAATTCAAATGTCAGTGTCATAAATAAAGTTTTATTGGAACACGGCCAGGCTCACTGTTCGAGTCCCCATGTTATGGCAGAGTCAGGCAGCTACAGGAGAGGCCATATGGCCTATAAAGGCTAAAATGTTTACTATCTGGCCCTTTACAGAAAAGTTTGCCAACTCCTAGCGGAAAGGAGCAAGCCCTTTCTTAGAAGTCAGGAGAAAATAAGCTGTACTAGTATCAAACTCGCTGGACCTTGTTTTAGGAAAACCAAGGGTTTGGGTACAACTGATATCTTCAGATGGTCTCATCTTCATGCCGAACAAAAGGGTGCAGAGTGTGTGTCATCCAGGGGCCTGCACAGGGGGCCAAGGGATGGGACCAAGCTGGCTCAGGAACACGGGGCTCCCCAAAGCTAACCCTCCCCACTACTCCATGTGGCATTCAAAAGGCTCCTGGCGTCCCTGCCAGCTCTGGGTCACATGATTCCAATGTAGGTAGCTTCTCTTGATCCTGAGAGGGAGTGAGCCACGAAGGCCCGGTCCAAGCCTGACCTTTTAGGGTTTGCCACCTGCAGTGGAATCCTGCACGACCACTTACTGCCAATAAGTGTCAAGGCAGGTTCTGGACCCTTCCGTTTCGCACCCAAGAAGGGTAATGCGTACTTTGTTCACAAGCTTGTTTGGAGGATTAAGTGAGATTTCAGGTTCAAATACCAGGCCCCTTCTATTCTGCCTCTCTCCCTTTCCCTGAGACAGTATTTAGAGAAAAAATAGTAAGAGACCCTTGTTAGGAAACTTTCTTTCCAATTAGCTTAGGGTTAAAGATGTTTTTGTAGAAGCCTATTAAAAAACATCCCATCAGAGCCATAAAAATAGGCTCCAGCACACAGTCAGGTGCTTTTCTCCCTTATCTTCTGTTCTTTGAAGCTTCATTTATATACTTCAAGTTATAAATAAAAAATAAGAGTGCTATAATTTTAGAAAAGTTATGTTTATGTAATTTTTATAGCAAGCCCCCCAAAGTCCCAAGCTATAATATATTACCTTCATATTCAGCTAAGAAGACCAAGATTGGAAAAAATACCCAAACCAGAAAGTCCCAGTTTATTCAGTCTGGTTTCCTTAACGTGAAATTCCTCTTGTTCTTAAAATATTCAGCTTTGGCTGAATTCCAAACCTGACATAAGCCTACTTCAGGTGTTTTGAAGAGACTGAATAGAATCTGAACTCAAAAACAAAAATGGAATGTAAAGCCTTTTATGTGAGCACAAACACGAGAACTTTATTGTTCTGAAACCACCATTAAATCAAGTTTTCCCGCCCACACTTATAAAAAAAATACACATCTATTCTCAGTATTGGTTGTACAGGGTAATAAGAGGTTCATTTCAAAGGCACATCATTAATTCCTCACATTTGCTAAGCCAGAGGTAATTGCTTCAGTCACTAAAATCAGTGATAGGTTGAAAAGACACATTTTTTTTTTTTTTCAGGCTGATGCTAGCAATCAATTTAATGGCCAATCTAATTGCATTCATCACGTTTGCATATCAGCTTTAGACAATGTAAAATTATAAACTTTCCAGCTTGAAAAACACCCATCATGGTAGATGAGGTCATAAAAACTGCCGCTTTCACCCCAAACCTTAACAAAGATATCACACAAGTTACTTTGGGAAGTAATTTCCTGAAAGTTCAAATTGATAAGAGCTGGGAAATTCAAAGCACTAAAACCTGTTGGCGGGAAAATAAGCTGGGAAGGGCATGACCTGACCCGCGAATTCATTTACACACGCTCTGCGTGCTGCCTGGCTTTGACCATAAGCCAGCATTTCTGCACTCCCAAAACTGCAGAGGGGCTAAGCAGGGAGCTGGAGGGCATCATCTACAAGGGTCACAGGTGGTTCCAGAAGGAAAACGGGGCCAAACCCAACAGAAGCGAAACCGAGACACTCCACGGAGACAAAGTCTCGCCCTTCCGAAGAACTGAAGTTCTTCGACACGAGCACATGGAGCCCGGCGCTGCAGCGCGCATCGTGGCCGGGCGCGTCGGCTCTTGCACAAGTGCACGCCGCCTCTTGCACAAGCACAAGCCGCGCGCGCCAGGGGCAGTCACGCAGCGTCGCTCGTTGTCCCCGAGGTGGGGCAAGAAGTAAGGCGGCAGGAAACCCGCTTCCTGCCCGGCGGAAAAGAACGCTGTCCCGGGGGGCGGCGAGGGGCACCATGGCCAGCGGCCGCGGAGCCGGGGCAGGGGGACCCACGCACCTGCATTGTAAAAGCGGTCCAGCACCGTGGTCTCCCCGAAGTCCAGTTTGCCAAAGTGCAGGGTCTCCAGCGTGGCGCCCACCGCCTCGCACGCCTCCCGCAGGCTCTGCAGGGCCTCGCTCTCGGCCACCACCAGCTGGCCCTGGCTCGCCTCGTTGATCACGTATGCCACCGCGGGGCGGCGGCCGCCCGTGCCCCCGGGGTTGCCCCGGCTCCGGAGGGGGCCGCTGGCGGGACAGCCGGTGCCGGGGGCGGCGGCGCTCTCCACGTTCCAGAAGCTGCCGGCGGGCGGCGGCGGGTCGTCTTCGCTGGCCGGGGCCGCTCCTCCCCGCCGGCCGCCGCTGCCCTCGGCGGGGACGCAGAAGTCCGAGGGGCCGAGGGGCGGAACGGAGAAGGTGATGCCCTCGCCCGCCTCGGCGCTCATGTCGCCCGCCGGGGCCGCGGGGACCGCGCCGTCCCCTGCCGCGCCGCCCCGTCCTGCCAGCCGCAGCTCGGGGCTGCTGCGCGCCCGCCGGGCTAGGGCGCTGCCATCGGCGTCCCCGCCGCGCCGCCGCCTGCGCTCGGGCGCCCTGTCCCCCGCGGGGACGCCCCTCCTCGGCGCCTCCGTGGCCGCGCCGCCGCCCGCCGCCGGGCTCAGAGGACGAGGGCGGGGAGCCGGGGGCGCTGGGCGCGCATGGGACGGCGCCTCCTCCGCCCCGAGCACCCCCGCGTGGGTCCCCGCGCCGGGCCCTCGGGTGCAGCGCTACCTGGAGAGCCGCGGGCGCGCGGGCGAGCTCCCTGCGCTGCGGCCCGGCCCCGCGGCCGCCCCAAGGACCCGCCTCCGTCGCCGCCGGCGGCCGCCCTGCATCGGCTCTGTTTCCTCCTCCTCCCTCGCCTCGCCGCCTTCCGACCGCCGCACAGGCCCGCCGCCCACTCGCCGCGGCGCCGAGGTCCGAGCGCCCCGAGGGAGGGCGCTGCTGGCAAGCCCGAGGCCCGGCGAGCCCGAGCGCGCCTCCCGCACCTCGGCCGGGGCCAGGGTCCCCGCCGCCGCCAGCCGCACCCTGCGGAGGACGGCCTGGGGCCGCGGGGGGCGCAGAAAAGGCTCTTGGGCGACCCCCCGGGCCCTGCCAGCCGGGCAGCGCCGCCCGCGGCCACGGCGCCCCCCTCCGGCTCCCGGCGGTCTCGCTCCGCGGCGTCGGCTGAGCCCGCGGGCGGCGCTGGCAGCCCCGCAGGCGGCGGTGCGCGAGGCGGGAGGGGTGCGTTCCCGCAGGCGGCGGCGCGGCAGTGGCGGGCTAAGGACACGCTCTTCATTTTAAATTACCACTAGTAAGTCATCCGTACCCCCCAGCTGCTGAACCACTTGCCAGCCTCACTCAGGATCTTGCAAGTTCCCCCACAAGCGTCTTACTCGAGATAGACCTACGGGCTCGGCAAAGGATATCTGCAGGATGAAGGAAGGAAACTTGGTGACCTAGTCCAGTTCTTAAATCGCACCACAGATCGATGCCGGCATTATTAAAGAGCCAAGCGGATGTTCTCAGAGGACTTCTGCAGAACGCTCCTAGTGTCGGTGGAGGCCATGAAATGAACAGGTTTTGGACTTCCCAGCTCAGGAACCTTGAAGACCACTGAGGCACAATGTCCTGTGAAAAAGGCAGGAGACAAATGTGAATTACATTGCAAGCCTGAAAAGAAATGGAAGGACAAAATAGTTGAGTCGTCAAGCAATAAAGTAAGGAAGAAAATAATATTTAGGAAAAACATCTAGGAGCTACACAGTTGTATCCTCCGTGAAGCAAAGTGAAATTAGAGTTTTCTAAAGGCATGTAAAATGATAGAAGCACATTTTTATTAAAGCAATTGTATCTTCTTCACGTCAACTGGAATCTCTATGCTCCACATTCCACTTTTGGAATTAATATCAGTAGTAAAGTCGATGTTTAGTGAATCCGTATTCATACAAAAACAAAAGGTTGATGGGCCACTTCCAACAACCTGCCACACGTCCAGGCTCTGGTGAGAGCTGATGATCCTCCACCCAATGGGGCTCACGACCACTCAGCACTGGGAATTCATTAGGGCCATGTCTAAAAAAGTCTAATAAGGTGAATAAAGTCAAATGTGCACAATTTCACATAGTTCAAGTTATAACTCAAACCATTTTCCTCACGAAGAGCTGGGGAGAGTCCTGCTTCTGAGTTACGACAGATTAGATAATTCTAATCAACACTCTCACTGAAGAAAGCTGGACACAGTTTAAAATATATACATGAAAACATCAAAGAACTCATGAGACGATGAGGAAATATCTAGCCAGATTCCAGATGCGAGGACAGGGATCCAGGTTCTGGAAGAAAGGACAGGAATCCAAAGGGTAACCCTGACCACTCAGGGCCGGTTTGGGCCTGGGAGTTTTCTGTGGATCTGCAGTAGGCAGCTGAGAGACTGAACTGCATTTTTTACAGCATCAGGAAGGACAAAAATAAGGATGATATACCTTGGAAGTGGGCAAGAACTAAAGGAAAATGGTCCTTACGTGGGAAGGCAGCAACCCTCCGTCTGTCCAGCCATCTGAGCGAGAACTAAAAAACTCTGAAACTGGATTAAGATCTGCATTCAGCAACCCAAATTCACCCCAGGGGATGGCAACATTATTCAGGGCCACTAATTATTCCTACAAATATTGTAAATATTTGTGAATATGGTCAAACATTTGAATGCAGGATAGAATGGAGGACTAGAAACCAGAATCTGACTTTTAGCCCTAACTTCACCACCTGTGCCTGAGTTTTCCCCTCTGATTCATTCTCCCCATATATCCACTCTACTCTCTGCCTCAGGAGGCTAATCCACATGAGTTAAATCATTGGGCTCCCTTGCTTATGGATTGAGTTGTACCCCCCCCCCTAAAAAAAAAAGATATGTTCAAGTCCTAGCCCCTAGTCTTGTATATATGATCCTATCTGGAAATAGGATCTTTGAAAATTGGTTAAGGGGAACGGATGTGGCTCAAGCAGTTGAGCGCCTGCCTCCCACATGGGAGTTCCTGGATTCGGTTCCCAGTGCCTCCTAAAGAAAAAACAGACAAGGAGCAAAAACAATGAGCAAACAGACAAGGGAGCCAGGGGGTGGGGGGTGGATGTTATTGGTTAAAACATAGCTAAACTGGATTGGGAAGGACCCTAATCCAACATGACTGGTGTCCTTGTAGGAGAGGAAATCTGGACAAACAGAGACAGAGAAGACAGACACTTGTTGGAGATAGAGATTGAATTAGGCCAGAAGCCAAAGAACTCCATGGATTGTGGATAGCCCACCCTACACCTTGATTCATATTCCTGGCCTCCAGAACTGTGAGACAATAAATTTCTGTTGTTTTAAGCCACTCAGTTTGTGGTGCTTTGTTACGCAGCCTTGGCAAACTAAGATACTTGCTTTCTGTTTACCAATTGGGCTTGGGGCTCTGACTGCTACCTACCACTGTGCTTTTAGAAGTTGGAAATCTAATTTAACCTCTCTTGGCCTGTTTCCTTGTCCATAAAATGAAGTGCTGAATTAGACAAAATTGCAAGTCCTTTTTTTTTTTTTTTTTTAAGATTTATTTACTTTTTTAAAATCCATTTTAGCTTCCTCTCCCCACCCCACCCCACCCCACCCCCGTTTTTGTGTCCATTTGCTGGGCAATTCTCTGTGTCTGTTTCCTGCCCTCTCCTCTCATCCTTCTCCTCCTGTCGTCACCGGGATTCGATCCTGGGAACCTCCAATGTGGGAGAAAAGCGTTCTGCCACCTGCACCACCTCAGTTCCTGGTTTTTCGGCATGTCTTGTCTTGGCTCTCCCCTCCGTCTCTCTCTTGTTACATCATCATCTTGCTGCATGGTTCGGCGGGGCCTGGCGGCTCACCTGCTCATGGGGCCAGACGGCTCACCCACTTGCAGGGTCTGATGGCGTGCCCGTGCATCTTCTGTATTTTTCTTTAATTTACTGGGAGGTCCTGGGGATCAAACCCAGGTCCCTCCATATGGAAAATGGATGCCTAACCATTTGAACCACATCTGCCCCAAAACTGCAAGTCCTTATAAGTTCTCATGTCTGATGATTAAGTATTCAGTTAAGATACCAGTACTTAGATTGAACTGAAATGTGTAAAGAATGAAATGGGTAACCAAATCACAGATAAGGGAACTTTCTCTTTATAGAAGTGTTCCAGCTAATAATTATAGAAGGTCTGTTGTAGTTAGAGTATCACCATTTTGCACCTCTTAATGAATTTGGATCCTGGTGAGTTCGGATCCAAGCCTGGATCATCAACAGTCACTGATCTCACTGTGAGAGAGAGCAGATATCACATGCCTCCAGGTAAAGGCAGCACCATCTATAAAATAGTTTTTCTAAAAAGAATGGCCGTAAGTCTGATCAAAGCCCTAGAACCCAGAGCCTAGATTAAACTACCAATTCCGGGAAATATAAAGGACAGAAAAACAGGTTAAAATAAGCATAATCTAGACTGTGAGAAACTCTACAAGACAAAATGACACCATTTCTTCCACAAATATATTGCAATTAAAAAGAGAGGGAGGGGGCACAAGAGAAAGTGTGAGGAAGAGAGAGAGTTGGAAGGGGAAACTCAAGATTTAAAGATTGTTCATTCTGTAAAGATATAATGATAGTATGCTTGTGTTAAAAAGGGAATCTTCACATTTCAGAGATTACGTGCTAGAATATTTATAGATGGAATGATGTCTGGGATTGGCTTAAAAATAATATGGTAGGCGGTGGCAGAGTTCATAATGGCGTAGATGAAACAAGATTAGCCACGAGTTTAATGATTTTTGATAATGGCTACATGGAGAGTCATTATACTATTCTCCCTACTTTTGTATGTGTTTGAACTTTTCCATAGTTAAAAAGTAAATAAAATCAAGTCATAGAAACATAAAAGAATATGAGAGAATATTTTGGTCTGAAAAATGTTTTTTCCCTTTGACCTCAAAGGAGATGTAGACCATCGAGTTGTGAACGTAGCTATGCCTGAAGCGTTTTCACCTGGGAAAAAAAGGATAAAGCATCAGCTCAAATAGCTGAATGATTTGGCCTGCGGTTATTGCTGTTAATGACTACGTCTACTATGTGGTGGGGGTCCCTACTGATAGCCTAACCTGTTCACTCTGGAAATCCTGACACGCCTGGGGTCACCTGGAAGATTCTGGGGAGAGTCCACCAGGGTCTTTAGCATGTGGCTGGCTGAGAAGCCGTTGAAGATCACTAGTCCCAAGGAAAAGAAACAAGGGATGGTAGCGCATTACAAGAGTGGGCAGGAGTTGAAAGCAGGACATTGCCCAGCAGTAGAGGGCCCTGCCCTGGGCTCCAGGCTCTGCGCTCCTCTAGCCATGCCCCTCCCTCTCAGAGTCAAAGGCATGTGCCCACACAATCTCTAAACTACTAGACTATCCTCTAGGCACCTGGATTAGTTTCCTAGCTGTTAAAGTAAATGCCATGCAGTGGGTTGGCTTAAACAATGGGAATTTATTGGCTCCAAGTTTTGGGGGGTTTTTTTTAAAACTTTATTTCAAATTTAAAAAAAAAATTAAAATAACAGACAAGGCAGCTTAACAAATTGTGGAAGCATTGCTTTTTAAAAATCCTTTCCAGGCACGTTTATCTTATTTAATCCTAAAAACAAACTCAATTGTTTCTCCAGTGTTCAGAAAGATGAATAAATGAGCACAGATTAGTTAAATGACATGACCAAGGTTTCCTTGTTAATGAAGAAAATGGAGGGGGAAAAAAAAAAAAAAGCTTGATCATTTTCACATCTCATAGTTTTGAGGGTGGGAGAAGTCCAAAATCAAGGTGTCAGCAAGGCAATGCTTTCTCCCCAAAGGCTGTGGCGTTCTGGGGCTGCCTGCTGGCGATCCTTGGTCCTTGGCTTTTCTGTCACATGGTGAAGCATATTGCAGCCTCTTTTCCTTTCTCTTGTGGATTCCCTTGACTTCCAGCTTCTTGCTTCCCGTGGCTTTTTTCTTTCTATGTCTGAATTTCATTCTGTTCATAAAGGACCCCAGTAATCTAGATTAAAGCCCAAACTGATTCATTTCACTACATGTTAACTAGAAGTAACGTTTTTAGAAGGTCCTATTTACAAGGAATAGGACCTATTCCTATTTACAGGAATGGATTAGGATTAAGAACATGTTTTTCTGAGGTACATAACTCCCAGTCATCACAGTACCCTAGATCTAGAGACTGCCTGCCCAAGCCACCTCCAGCCCATTCCCAGGTCTGTGCAGGCTCCAGGTGGAGTTTGGATGCTTGGGCAGGGGTGCCTGCACAAACGCCTGTAAGATCCTGACAGCTGGGGGCGGGGAGAGAATGGCCCTCTCCCCGTGCCTCCACATCTCGGCATGGAATGCCAAGAGGTTCAAGAATTCTCTACTTGAATCTTGCCTTCCAGATCATTAGGCAAATGTAGTTGTCAAGGTAGGAGGACAGAGTATATTTATTTAATAGAATGTTAGCCTGACTAATAATTTTTAAATATTTAGATATATGGTAGATGGGCTTCCACTGGAACTCTTGCCTCAAGCCCTGCCTCCTTTCTCCCTCCCCAAACCTCCCCATCCCTCATTGTCCCTCCAACCACCCCCCTCCAGTCCATCTTCAAACTTGAGCCAGAGTCCTGGGAAGAGGAGGTTATAAAACAAAAACAAACAAATAAAAGTGCTTTTTCACATAACAAGGATGTAAACACAGGTCAATGTGCTCTGTGTGTCCCACAGGAGGATGAGGTGTTTTTCCTCTTCAGCAGCGTGACTGCTGAAGTAAGACTAGCACAGGATATAGAAGGGTCCTAAGAAGGAGAGAAGGAAGTGGGATATGCTTGGATATCTTTATAGAAAAGGGGGCGGTGGGGAGGTGGAATGGGGCAGAGTTTTTCCTGCTGGAAGCTCATGAAAGGATCCTATTCTTATTTAGACCGTCAAGTCTTTTTTTCCATAAAAAGCCAAATGGTTAAATTGTTATAGAACTCTGCTGATCATTTCTAAAAAATGTTGTTTTCCTTTTCTTCACCTGTATACTCCCTAAATAGTTGTAGCCTAAAGAAACTCAGATTACAGTCTGGGGAGAAAATGACTGCTGAATCCAGTTCTTTACTTCCACTGTAACTGGTGCTGAGTTAATTTTCTAATAGGAACATGGTCATATGTGTTTTGGGCTATTTCTAGTGGAAAATAATAATGATCAGTGCCCATCACTTTGCTAATTGCTTTATACGCATTGTATCAGTCAGAGTTCTCCAGAGAAACAGAATTAAGAGGATATATGTGTTATGTCTGTGTGTGGCTGTGTATATATATATATGATTTATTTTAAGGAATCAGCTCGTGAGATATAAGATAGTGGGCGCTAGCAAGTCTGAGAAATCTGTAGGGCAGGCTGGCAGGCTGGAAATTCCAGTAAGAGTTGATATTGAAGTCTTGAGCCCAAAATCTGTAGGGAAGACCAGCAGGCTAGAAACTCAGAGAGGAGTTGAGGTTGTCATTTTGAGAATTTCTTCTTCCTCTGTAACCCTCAGTTTTTTGCTGTTAAGGCTATCACCTGATTGGGTGAGGCCCACTCACCTTACCTAAGGTAATCACCATCACTTAAAGTCAACTGGCTATAGATGCTGCTCGCTTCTACAACATAACCTGCATAGCAACACAACGCCTAGGCCAGTGTTTGACCCAACACTGGACACCATAGCCCAGCCAAGCTGACATGGAAAATTAATCATCACACCCACCGTTACAGATGAGGAAACCCAGGGTAAAAGGCTCACACGATGCCACACAGGAGTTAGTAATAAGGCCAGGGCTCCAACCCAGAGCCTGTGCGAGTCTCCACTGCTCCTTCTCACAACCAGATAGTGTCTCGTCAGAGAGTAGCAAAGTGCCTTTTTTTCTGCTCTGGTGTGAGGACATGCAGCCACTTCATCTAAGGCTGCATAGAATTATTTAAATGTAAGTTTAAAAGAAGGGTGATGGGAGGTTGAAACAGTCTATTTTGCCAAATTTGGTATTGAAATATCATATCAAAAGACCATTCTTCCTTCTTATTCTGTAAGCTATGAAGAGTAGCTGTGATTCCAGACTCTTCCCTCAGAAGCTGGGGAGCACAAGGCCTGGGGCTAAAGGCAACGGGTGGGGGGGGGCGAGTGTTAGCGTGTGCTTGATGTCTCTGTTGTGAAGTTTGTCATCTAGTTAAGAACTTATTTCTTTTAATACAAATATCATGTTTTGGATTTCTTAATCCTCCAAGAAAAACATGTGTTTCTGGAAGATGAACCTGGTTGCTTGGTATATTCAGTAACTTCAGATGTTCCCACGCATTTCAGCAAACTTCACCTTGAGTGCAGGTGAGAGTCACCTGAGGAGTTTTACACATGCCGAGACACCCCAATAGCAGGATTCCTTCCATGTGCCTGTAGGATGTGATAAGGCAATTTTGTTGTCTAGAGATCTTAGTCTTAGGATTCTTGTCATCTTTAAGTGATTCAGGAAATGCTTTAAAATGGACAGAATTACTGGACTTGAGCTACAGAAGTATTAAAATCTATAACACATAAAGACACTCTCATAAACTTTAAATCTGAGTAAAATTATTCTCAGGCAAGTATTGAAATCTGCCCCACTATTGCTCTTGCAGAAGCCACTTAGAAGTATGCTGACGTCACCAATGGTTTTAGCATAAAGGCTCTCCTTGAATTCTGTTTTATAAACCATTTTTTAAATGCATTACTTAAATAAGACTTCAAATATCAGTTCATAAGTGACTTCATTGAAGTATATGTTACAGTAACTATCCCCCTATCAAAGCTATGCTGAAATCCAATCTGTTAAAATGTTTAGACAGGTGTTTAATACTTTTCCCTGGTTTTTCACTGCCAGTTTAGCATTGTTGCCATATACCTCCTTCTTTTGGATCACCTTAATCTAGCAAATATTTAACTCAGAGTATAAACAACAAGAGGGTCCAAGAAAGGGTTGAAGTAAAACTAAAAAATAAGAAAAGAAAACATTTTTAGGAGGAAAAATATTGCTATTTTATGACATACTGTTTCCTTCTGAGCAAGAAGGAGTTCAAACATTCAAAAATATTTTATAGATTGTGTTGTTCAGTGCAGTCATCACCAGCCTCATGTGGCCATTTAAATGTAAATTAATTAAAATTAAATAAAGTTTGGTTCCCCAATCACAGTAGCCACATTTCAAGTACCCAGTGGTCACGTGGTTAGTGGCTTCTCTGTTAAACAACACAGATGTATTACACTTGCATCACTGGAGAACGTTCTCCTGGACTGTGCTGTTATAGAAAGAAGGCTAATTGCCAGAATACTTCAAAAGTTTGGAGTCATTCATTGACCACTGTATTAAGCTTTAGGTATTAAAAAAATGAATAAGGTCATGATCCCAGCTGAGCTCATTATAGAGAGACAGATCTGTAAAGAGACTGAGCTACACTAGAATATGTACAGAAAGAGCAGGAATCAAGCTATACCTGCCTTGAGCTGCACTAAAATGTGCAGGAATGAAGCTGTACCTGCCCAGGTGAACGGGAGGGAGTTCTAGGCCCCCACAAGAGCATGCAAGAATGTACAAACATGAGACTGTATGTGAGTTCTAGAAAACTGCAAGTAGCTCAAGAATGAATGCTTGTAGAAGAGCCATGGTTTTCTAGGTATATAGTAATCTACCACTACTAGGTATATAGTAGTACCACTCTACTGGTCTTGGTCATGCTAGTATACAGCTACTTAACTGCTACTACTGGCATGCACACTATGATCTGGCAGTTAGTTGTTCAGAAACAAGTTTGGAAACCGAGGCTGAACCAGAATTTGAAGAATCTTGATGAAAGGTAAGATTAACTTCATCCCCTGTTGGAGATTGAACCATGCACCCCACAAAAGGTGTCTCTGGTCCAGTGGGTGTGGACCCACTGTAGATAAGATCTCTTCAAGATGTTGCTTCAGTCAAGGTGTGGCCCAGGCAGGGCGTCGATCCAGACTACTGGAGTCCTTTACCAGCAGAGTGTAAGTCAGGTGGAGAGAGAAGCCACGGGGAGCAGCCAGAAGCCAGAAGTGAACAAAACCTGGAAGAGAAAGGAGAAGATGCCGCCATGTGCATTGCCATGTGACAGAAAAGCCAAGGAACCCCAAAGATTGCTGGCCAGCCAGAAGATACTGACCCCAGAGAGGAAGCAAGCCATCTAGCCTCTGAAACATGAGTCAATAAATTCCTATTGCTAAACCAATCCATTGTGTGGTGTTTGTTTTAGCAGCTAGGAACCTAAAATATCCCATAAGAAAAGGAAACATTCAGAGTTTTTAAGCAAAGGAGTAATATGATGCAGTCGATATGTTAGAAAGAAAATTCTGGCTCAGTGTAGAAAATTTTGTAACTAAGGCCAAAAGCAAGTTAAGAGGCCGCTGCAATATTTCAAGCCTGGCATAAGGAAAAAGAGATCACACAGCATCTCAAGTCTCACCAAATGGTAACAATTTTTGTTGGAAGCTTTTATAGGCTTCTTGTAAAAGCACAGTAGCCACCTTTTCATTTCTCTTTCTGTTCTAATAACTGAAAGCAATTTTAATACAGAGAGAAATGATTCTGTTCACATGTTTTGAAAGGAAGAGAAACACCCATCTGTTTAATGCTGTCTCACAAAGCTGCCCCATGCACCACCCACCTCCTCCCAGACCGTCACCTTGTCACTTTCTTCTCCCCCTCATTTGCACTAAAATTCTCACTATTAAAGGCTCCTCTTTAAGTTTGACAAACAAATCACAAAAAATATACACTTAGGGTCACAGTAAGCATTTGTGTACAAGCAACAAACTGGTGCTGACTACCAAAACCAAAACTCTAATATTTTACAAAGATACTGGGCCTCATGGCATCAGAGCAAGGCAGAAATGCAGGCCCAGAAAATGGGCAGGAAGCAGAGGCCAGGAGCTGCAGCTGAAGTCATGCCACAGGACCAGTGCCTGCGACTTTGTCCAGTAGAAATCACAGGCATTTTCTACACCTTACAGTTGTAAAAGACAAAATCATCTAAAATTGATGATGTTGGCACATGACAAATGTAGCAGAATAGAAAATCCACAAATAGATCCAATTTTTACATATAAAAATTTAGTGTAAGATAAAAGCAGCCTTTCAAATTATTGGAAAAGATGGATAATTTTAAAAGTGGTGTTGAAAGAACAGGATAGCCATATGGAAAAAGATAAAATTGGATCTATTCCCCTTACCATACATGAGGAAAATTCCAAATGAATAAGAGATTTAACTGTAAAAAATAAAATAAAACAATGGTTCAAAGGCAATACAGTAAAGTACAGTTTTTGCAAAACTATCAGATATCTATATGCAAAAACATCAACTCAATCCAACTTCTCTCCTTATACTAAATTAACTCAAAATGGATCATGATCCTGAATGTAAAACTTCAAACCATAAAAGTTCTAGAAGAAAACACAGGGGACAACCTTTGCAACTTTGAGTTAGGCTAGGATTTGTTAGCTAAGATGCCAAAAGCATGATCCAGAAAAGAACAAATCGATAAACTTGACTTCATCAAAGTTAAAAACGGGGAAGCGGCTGTGGCTCAATCAGTGGGGCTCCCGTTTACCATATGGGAGGCCCCGGGTTCGGTTCCCGGGGCCTCCTGGTGAAGGCAAGCCCGCCCGCACAGCGTGGTTAGCTGACCCAGCGAGCACAAGCAGCAAGGGGGGGATAAATGAATAAATAAATAAAATCTTAAAAAAAAAAAAAAAAAAAAAGTTAAAAACGTATGCTCTTCCAAAACGCAGGAAAAGACAAGCCACATACTGGAATAAAATATTTGCAAATCATGTAGCTAACAAAGAACTTATATACAGAACATGTAAAGAGTTCCCACAACTTAACAATAAGAAAAACGACCTGATGAAATGAGTAAAAGATTTTAACAGATATTTCACCAATGGCAAAAAATGCTCAGTGAAAACATGCTCAATATCACTGGTCATTGTGATAGCTGGAAAATGTCCTTACTAAAAATTTCTTCACATAAGCAGCTCTGAAAAGTTTAAAACTAATTGAACTGGTTTTCTATTAATCTAATTTTAGAAGTTTACTCTTTGTGCGTATGTCCCTGAAGGATATTAACCAGGCCGTCTCAGTTTTGCTGACAGGAATAAGATAACAGCTCAAAGCAAAACCAGACAGAATGGTGTCAGGAGCACCTTACGACCCAGTAAATCTGTAACTTTTCTCATACAAAAAGCTTAATATCCTTGAGTGTCCTTCTGAGAAAGGAGCCGTGAAGACTTCGTACCTGTACAACAATATCTAAACTGTGGTTTATTAGCCACTGAAACCAAGGACAAGTTGAAACCTGCTTGAGACAACACAGGCTGAGAAATTGCAGTACCCTCCTCACACAACCCCTGGCATCACTTGTTTTTCTTCTCCCCTACCCCTTTTATTTGCCTTTAAAAACCCTAGTTCCCATTCTCACTTTGAACTGGTTTGGGGACGATTCCCCCAGTTCCTTGCTTGTGCACTCACAATAAATCACCTTTTCACTGAGAGATGTGTTTCTCCTTTGTGGTGCCAGTTCGGGAGGGCCTTTGTTTTGGAATAGCCATGCTTACGGTAACAATTGGGGAAATGTACATTAAAACCACAATAAATGTATTTGCGTGGCTAAGATTAAACAGCCAGACCATAACAAAAGTTATTGAGAATGTGGAGGAACTGGAACTCTCTTATAAAGTTGGTGGGAATGTAAAATGATATAACTTTGGAAATAGTTTGGCAGTTCTTTAAAAAGTTGAACACACACCTCCAATATGATCCAAGCCATATCACTCTTAGGTATTTACCCAAAAGAAATGAATACATATATCCATAAAATGACTTGAATGTTAATGCTTATTGCAGCTTTATTTATTATAGCTAAAACCTGGAAATAACCCAAATGTCCACCATCAGATGACTAAATAAACAGATCATGTGATATATATACAATAAAAAGAATGAACTATGGCTACACATGATAATTATGCTGAAAACAATTAAAGTGAAAGAAACCAGACATAAAAGAAAGTATATATTTATGATTCTATATACATAAAATTCTTTAAAAATGCAAACTAATTATAGTGACAGAAGATTAGTAAAGGCTGAGGGAGTAACAGGAAGGAGGGATTACAAAGGGCATGAGGAAAATTTGGGGGCAATATATATGTTCGTTGTCTTGATTATAGTGGTGATTTCACTGGTATCAAAAGTTATCTGTGTCAGTGGTCCCCAAGGCCACCCCCAGCTTCAGTGATTCATGAGAAAGACTCACAGGACTCAGTAGAGTCATACTCATGGCCAAGCTTTAGCACAGTGACTGGACACAAAGCAATCTCAACAAAGGGAAAGGCACAGAGGCAAAGTCTGGGGGAAACCAGGTGTGAGCCTCCAGGAGTCCTTTCCCAGTGGAGTCACACCGCATGTGCTGAATTCCTCCAGCAATGAAGTGAGACCGCATGTGGGAAATGCTGTCTACCTAGGAAGCTAACTAAAGGCTCAGTGCCCACGGTTTTTATTGGAAGCTGGTGACATGGGTATCCTCTGCCCAGAAGTAAAAATTCCAGACACCCAGAAGGAAAGCAGGTGTTCAGCAGAACATATTGGTTGCACAAACAGTTTAGGCACAATGAATCACTCTTTTCAGGGAATGGCGCGAACCCTCCCAAAATCCAATTTCTCAGATGTCAGCCAAGGGCCAACATTGCCAGTGGGCATTTCAAAGGAGAGCAGTCTCAAGCTTGCTGTGTTAGCTCTTTTCTGCATATTATCAAAATTTATACATTAAACATGTGCAGTTTATTGAATGTCAATTATACCATAATAAAGCTGTTTTGTTTTGTTTTTTTAATGGAACAAAATCACTGATACATACAACTATATGGCTGAACCTCAAAAACTTTATGCTGGGCCAAAGAAGCTAATAAGTTTACACACTGGGTGATTCCATTAATATAAAACTGTCAAAAAGACAAATATAATCCACAATGGCAGAAAGCAGTTCCTGGGGCTGGGAGGTAGGGTGAGGGTCAACTGAGATGGGATATAAAGGACTTTTCAGGGTATGGGAAAATTCTGTACCTTCATTCTCGTGGGATTTATATGGATGTATAAATTTGCCCAAACTCATTAAAATGTACAATTAAAATTTGTGCATTTTGTATTATGCAAATTATACCTCAATAAAAGGGAATTTTAAAAAATGGTTACTTAGAGGGAAGGGAGGACGAGAATAACTATGCCTTGTCTTGTAGATTTCTACTTTGGAAGCATGAAAATAATTAACACAATTATAACACCAAATTCCAGTTAGAAAATTGCTAAAAATATAAACTATAATGAAGCTGATTAATCTGATGTGTATTCAGTTAATAGACTCTAAGGGTTGTGTAAAAAGCACTCAAGAGCCAACTTTTTGTGTTCAAAGATGGGACATTTTGATTGTCCAAAAGGACAATAACTGCAACTGATTGAAATGCATCCAATGTGTTTAAAACCATGAGTTAATAATGAAAATACAAAACCTAATTGGTTAAGATTGGATGATGTTAGTCAAGTAGGAAAATAAAGGGAAAGCATCAAACATTTGTCCTAATTTTTATATCCCAACTATTAATGTATCTCAGGGTTTTCAGATGGTTGATGAAGTTTCTCTTTATAGGAGTATTTTAGCTAATAAACATAGACACTATGTTGGAATTAGAATAACAACATTCTGCCACACCTAGTGAATGTCAATGCTACCAATATCTCAAAAAAGGGAAAACATGGACATTATGTATCTCTTGGTGGACGACATACCACTACCTTTGAAATAATCTTGGAAAACAAAATCCATCTTGAATCTGAACAAACTTCTAGGTCCAACTAAATTAAACAGAGGACAAAGGAACATGTTAAACTACACGACAGGGATGCAACCAGAAAACTCCAGGCCCACAACCTAGTTTCTTGAACAAAAAGAAGGGATATGAAGGAGACTTAATAAACATCTTGGCTAATCTCATTATTTTGATTCTAATTTAGATCCTAATTCAAGCATGCAAATTGAAACAAAGATGACATTTATGAGATGATTGAATGTTGGAAAACTGACCTAATATATTATAAAATTAAGAAACTATTGTTAATTTTTAGTGGTACTAATTGTATTGTGGGTAATAACTTTTAGAGATACTTAGAGACATGTTTATGGATAAAATGATATGATGTCTTGGATTTGCTTCAAAATGAAAAAGGAAGATAGTAGGAGTGTGTGGGAGTATAAATGAAACAAGATTGGCCACAAGTTGATAATTGCTTAGATTGATGATGGGTATATGGGGGCGGTTATCTTACTTAATCTGTTAACCTTTGTGTATGTTTAAAAATTTCCACAATAAAAACAAACACAGGAAGCTGTCCCTGGCACCGGTATTATTATGGCCATCTTGTGTGCTAACACCATTTTGTGCAACTATCCAGCTAAGTTCCTATTTCTCAATCTGTACTTCTTCTTTAAGCAGCCAGTACAGGGCGGTGGTTTCCCGCCAGAGGTGGGAGTGCCCAATCAGGGGACTCCATATAGTAGGAGTGCCCAACCAATCAGGACTCCACGATAGTAGGAGCGCCCAACCAATCAGGGGACTCCATGTAGCAGGAGCGCCCAATCAGTAGGCTTCCCCAAACACCATCTATACCCACGACTCCACCCCAATAAATGAGCCTTGATCAGAAAAAAAAACAAAACAACAACAAAAAAACCACACAAATGTTATCCAGAAAGATTTCCAAGAAAATTTAAGTAAATGGAGATTTTTGCCTTAACCATAGGAGATAGGAGAACTGAATTACTAAAATACGTTAAATCACATCAACCTGAATTTGTAAATTCAATAGAATTAAAACTTTTGACAAGCATATCCTAAATTTTATGTGAAACTAAGCGACTGATAATAGCAAGGGAATTTTTTTGAAGAACAATAAGGTAGGGGAAACTTACGTATCAGGAATCAAGGGTATTTACAAAGCTAAGTATGACTTTCCAGTGCCACATGGTTCTAGTGCAGAGATAGTCACCTGAGCTAATGGAACAGACCCAGGGAGTCATGGATGAGTGCCAACGGGAATAAACATCAAAAAACAAAACTCTGAGAGGGAAAAGTTAAGTTGCAAATAACAGGATAATAATGTTCGTTTCTAAAACAAACTAAATACTGCTGGGCACTATTTATGGACAGATGTATGTGCAGTTAAAAGTAGAAAAACAGGGGACGGATGTGGCTCAAATGGTTGGGTGTCCGTCTCCCATATGGAGGGACCCGGGTTCGATCCCCAGGACCTCCCGTTAAAAAAAAAAAAGTAGAAAAACATGAACAAGAGAGATTCATAGGAATATCAGGAAATGTCTTATTGCCTAGGGAGGGAAGGAGTAGAGAATGGGAAGAGGGGGATGTTCATTCTTCTAATAGCCTCCCTCATGTCAGAAAACACCGTTTAACAATATACTCAATATTTACCAATTTTCGTATATTTTATAAATAAGATAAATAATACCAGTGTGACTGAGTATTAACAATGTTACTTTCTGTTCTAGTCACTTTCACGGAGAACACTTTTCTTTTTTCACATGTCCTTATGGACTTAAGGCCTTTCATAGATTTGCTATGTATTAATTGACTACGGCCGCTGTTCACTTTTTTGATGTCAAATTGTCACAACTCTAGTCAATGAAGCCCTTTCTTAAAGTGAGTTCCCATCTCCTTTTGACATGACACCATTAATATTTGAAGGTTTCCTTGCTTTCTGGCACAGCATGATAGTCCAAGCTCAGCTTAACCCTGCCACAGCGTGGAATCAGCCATCCTTTAAGACAGACGTGGCTCCTTCCAGTGGTGAACTGGTATTAGAAGCCACACTCCAAGTGCTGTGGTTGACTTCTAGGTTCATTCCAGCTGGGGAGTGGTGTCATTTTAGTGGCTAGATTCAGAAAGGAAGAAAAGATATGGATGCACATCTACATCTACGTATGCAACAGAACATATATGTAATGTACTCCACTTTGAGCGAAGGAGAAACATACAATTTAAGGTTCTGTATAAGAATGGCATTTCACCACCTTCGAGCCCATTTTCAATGCCTTGATACATAGGTATAAGGACAAGATTCATATCTATGAGTTCTGCCTGGACAACTTCATCTTGTCTCCTATTATCTAAATTCTAGTAACGTTAGAATCAAAATATACACATGTATTCACTTATAGTTTAACTCTACTAAATCCTGGCCAGATATCAAAGCTTTTAAATTTATTTTTTTCCCTTTTCTGATCTACAAATTTTCTTCTTTTAGAAAAGCAAAACATTTCCTTACCAAATTTATATCATGTTAAGTATTATTATTATAAGAAAAATCCAAATGATTCTCCCAGTTAATAATATCTTAACCCAATACCAACTGCAGGGTTTGAATTACCAGTATGGAGATCAAAAAGTATTTTGGTATCTTGTAATTCCATATGAATAACAAAGATTGATACATGGAAACTTAAGCCCTTGAGATCACCTGAAATCCTCTTTTGGCATATGGGTCCAAATGTCATATATATTTCTACTGCCTTTATTTTAATTAAAAAGAGCTCTAATCTCTAGTACAGATTTCCAATTTATAAGAGGCATTTGAATAAATATAGATATTTATTGTCTTAATGGTTCTAAAAGCCAACCAGGCATATTTTTAAAAAAACAGATTTTATCTAGACAATAACATTTAATTAAATTGATCACTCACATCAGTAAATTTGTCAAATACTACACATTTAATCTTTACCCAGAGTATCAAAGTGGAAACTTCTCTATAGATTCAGGAGATTTTCTAGCTTTTGCTAGAACCAATTTACAAAGCATGCAAGTATTTGCACACTTTGAGTACAGTACACTTCATTTGAAACCCCATGCTTCCCATCACACTGACCTAAATGTAACTACTTCATTTTAGACCACAATTCCAAATTTGTGCATGCAAACATGCCGTGCCCCAATTCTTGTTTTGTATTCTTTACTAACTGTACTTACCATCCCTGAGAAAACCAATAAAATGATATTCTTTTAAAAGCAAGGTAAAATTCTAAAGCTCCCAGATTCATTGTAGAATATTTTATCACCTTTAAAGATTTAAAATGTACTTAATACTAAAATACCCAAATTTGGAATGTTTAAAAAAAAACTGAGTCTCATAAGTCATTCTTCTACCAAAGAAAGTTGGTATTTGGTTCCATCCCTTCCTTTGTAAAACCAGAGACTGCTTTTAGACAAGATTTAAAACTGCCATATTTTTTACTTTCTTTCTTTGAATTCCCTTGCCTATTTCCTATCTTTAAAGTCCCTGTTCTTCCTATGTGGCCTGGTAAATTTCTTTTTTCTGTTTTCTTTTTCTTTTTTTTTCTTTTTTTTTTGAGCTTACAACTAATTTAGGGGAAAAACATATTGCTTCAAAAAACATTGATTAACACCATTTTTAGCTTTACACAGATGCAGTCATAGTCACCCTTTCTGGCTGAAATTGTCCATCTCTAGTTCTTTATATTCCATACATTTTCCCAGTCAATGCTCCCTGATTTCAAGTAACACAGGTTTGGAGTACACAGACTCAGATAATCATGCTTGAACCCTGAGGTAGCTCAAGGCCATTTCTAATTCAATAGGCGTGTGATAGGCTTGCATGATTCTCAGCACTCCAAGCTCGTTTTGGAAAAGAACAGCTCCTTGTATCTGTAAAACAAATGACCTCACACTTTAAACCAGAATCTTATATTTCTGAATATTTAAAATCCAGCATCTAATTACTGCCTCCTGCTTCTCGGGGAGCCTATATTTCAAATACAGACAATTCCATAACCTTCATATTCTAGGCTTATTCTGATGCCGGAATTCTCAAATACTAAGGTTTAGACAATGAGGAAGTTAATTTCAGTACCCCAGACCTTATAAGCAGAGGAAGGTTGGATGCAGTCAGTCAGTAGAAGCCAGGAGTCAGAAGAAACCAGAAGAAAATGAGGCAGAGCGCCATGTAGCAGAGGCAGAGATGCAAGCCACAGAACCCCAAGGATTACGACAAAGTAGCACTAGAAAGCTACAGACTCTGGGAGAAAACAGGGCCTGTCAAGACCTTGATTTGAACTTCTAGCCTCCAGAACCATAAGACAATAAAGTGCCTGCTCTGTAAGCCAACCATGGTCTGGTACAGTATTTGTCATAGCAGCCCCAGAAAACTAAGACAGCCCTGCTGACCCTGCCTCCTGGTACTCATGCCCTGGAGTCTTCTCCATCCCTTGAGTGTGGGTTTGGCCTAACGGCTGCTTCCAACAAACGGAATACAGCACAAGCGATGGGGGGCCGCTTCTGAGATGAGGTTAAAGAAGGCGGTGACTTCCGTCCTGCGCATCTTCCTTGGCTCTCTTGTACACTTGCTCTGAGGGGCGCCAGCTGCCATACAGTGAACTGCTTTATGGAGACGGCCACACAGCTGGGATCTGAGGGGAACCTTTGGCCAAGTGCCCGCCAGGAACGGAGTCCTGCCAGCAAGAGCACCAGAGGCAGATCCACCCCAGTCAAGCCTCCCAGTGAAACCGCAGCCCTGGCCCACCTCCTGACTCTAGTCCTGTGAGAAACCTTGGGTTGTCTGACCTAGTGAAACTGTGAGATAATAACTGGTTGTTGCTTTCAGCCACTATATTTAGAGGTAATTTGTTAAGCACCAGTAGATTACTAATATAATAATGGAATCAGATTGCTCTTGTTTTTAGAGCCCAATGGCTACACTTAAAAGAGAGATAAAATACTTTTAAGTTTAAAATGACATTATTTTTAAATGAACTTGAAATTGCATCATTTGCAGCTATTTATACATATGATAAAACATTTTAGAAGGCAACTTAAAATGTGTGTGAGAGTTCATAATTTATATGAATTCTTTTAGGGAACACATGAGCAAAAATTTAGCAAAATCATAAAGCTGGGAAACCCCTGTTGCTCGGTGATAGCTAAAGAAGTTATGGAAGTTAGAGGGTTAAGTTTCCTGCTGTGAAGAAGTAAGTTTAGTGCTTGGGCCAAGCTAGAAAACACAAAAATAATAGCCTCTACGAGCTGAGATCTTACAGTTACAAGCCACCTCTGAGGGAGATGTCATCATTTTGGAGATCTGAGGGGCCCAGTGGATCACACCCCATGTTGTTTTATTGAGTGGGGCCTGCAGAAGAGACGCCCAGCCCTGCAGCCTCTTGGAGAATGGAGGGGCTACGACGACGACAAGAGCAGCAGCAGCACTTAACATAGTAATCCTGCCCAGGAGCTGAAAGGGGACCAAGAGATGTCAGATTCTCCCCATCACACAGGTTAAAAGCCCAAAGTCTGGGTTCAATCCCACTTCCCTGACTCTGAAGCCTTGTGCGCTTAACTGCCAGGTCTTTCCAAAAGACAAGAAAAAAAATTAAGAGCATTTTCTAGGATGTTCAGGTTAGAGCAACGATTCACAGATTTTCATCTCTTTTTCTACATAGAAGCACAGTAAATCTAGGCCCTAGACCAACTCTCCAGTGGGGGTTCTAAAATTTTTAACAGAAAATTATAACTAAAACGAAAAAGCGATGAACAATTTAAAAATGAATGATGTAGACAATTAGCCCATAATTAAGGACTCTCAGAGCTTGAAGGGCTTTTAAAGTTCATCAGTTCAAGTACCTCCAGATATTTGAATTAACTGCTTAAAGTTTTGGGACGATAATGATGTTACTGTCTAGCAAACATTGATTAAGGGCTTACAATCTTGTGTAGGGCCAAAAGGAAAAAAGAAATTGTCCTTCCTTTTCTGGAACTCTTTCCCCTAAACTATCGTATGCAGTTTTGAACATAACAACCTGTTGATTTACCTAGGATAATGATTCACCTGAGTGGAAAGAATTTGAGTTTCAATTATTTTCCTATAGATCCATAGGAAAGATAAACTAGTTTTAAAAACAACATGGGTTGATGAATATTTGCAAATAGAGGTCACCATTACAGTTACAGACACAAAGCAATTAAAATATCGTGTCTCTTTAAGACCTGACATCCAGCCACGTCTGCCGACATTATTTAGTTGCTCTTTTACAGTGTTGGCGAAGTTCAGAAGTTACACAATTCTGAGGTTCAATGAATGCTTAGTTGGAAACTGTTTCTATCTCAGTTGATAAATACCAAATACCCCCAAATGATGACGAGGCGAGGTATTAGACAATTATATTACCACAACAGAGGGAGCCGTTGCTCACGGCTGCTAAGGCTGGGAGTCTGAGGAGTGAGAGTGCTGGGCTGTGGTGGATGATGCTGGAGGAAATGCCCTCTCCGCTGGGTCTTGGATGTCCTAGGACCTTCTCTCCTCTTCAAGATCTCCTAGGAGTCCGAGCGGGAGTGAACAGCAGACAGCAACACTATTCCTTAAGTCTCTAAGCTATGTAGAAAATTAGAAAGTGACAACTCAATTAAAAACCTTAAAGATCCACCTGTTTAATACCTAGAACCCTCTTCAAAAGTTTTTCTTCCATGTGCCCCAGAAATGCCATGATTTCATAAGCAGTCAATCAGAAGGTAATATCAATACCAGAGAATCAGTGGAATCACACTGCATCCATATAATCTCAGCCTAAAAACAAAAATAAAATGAAATTCTAGACTGGCCTGTGCTGCATAATAATAAATGCATAATTCCTTTTTGAAATATTCCAAAGTTTATCTAGTCCTATGACAGTTTTCAAGGCCTCCCGGTTAGAAACCACAGGTCTAGTCAAAACTTTCCATTTTACATAGGAGGAAACAAAAATCTAGGGAAAGTATGGAATTGAGAAGTGAAGGGCAAACTGAGATGAAAACTCAGTATTCTTTGCCCAGCAGCCTACTTGCATTTAAAAGAGGAATCTTCAAGAAATCAGTTTATAAATGTACAGGCAACATATTTCTAGCAAAGGCGTTTCAGGCTGTCCTAAGCTCTATTTCCACAGATACTCCTAGCAACCCAGAATGCCATTGCAAAGTGAAGGTCCTGGGAGAGGTGTGGAGAAAGGGGCGGGGAGAAAGAGGAAAAGAGAAGGGAAATTTCACGCCCCCTATTCCTTGAATTTCCAATACAACTCAAGCTGTCAAATGTTTACGGAGGATTTGCTACCTGCTGTGCATTCTTCAAGGTGCTGGAGACACAGACAAATTAGCCGTGGGCTTTACTTAAGACACTCAAAATCCAGGATAGGAGCTTGGTTTATTTGATCAATTTGTTTAATTGTTTGTTTAAGACCTCACAAGTGGGATGAAATATTTTACAATAGCAAAGTCACAAATTGCTAGGCAAGAGGAGCCAACACCTCTGAGCCCCTCTGAATTTTTCTTGTGGCCAGAATCATTGTAAGCAGTTTACCTCAGCTGGGAACAGCCCCTGTTCTTCCCAGAGACCAGACTATTTTTAGCTTAGATTGGATAATCTTCCTTGCCACTCACTCTTTGCCAAGGTCCCAGCTGCTTTGTGTTTGTTTGCATCAATATTTTACTAATCTCTAGTCAGTATTTAAAAAAATATCCAAAACTTTCCCAGTTTTCCCTTTGCAATATTACAATACAGAAATAGTTTAGGCATATACTTAAAAGTCGGTTCAGTTGCATTCCCTCAACATTTACTGAATGCTTAAACACAATAGGTCCTTGGGACATATACCTATGAGCAAAATTGACAAAGATCCCTGCCCTTGTGGAACCTGTATTCTAGCGACAACTTATAATAAAAATCCAAAACAACTGCAGCTCAAAAAAGATAAAATAATTTTCTCTCAAGTAAAATACATCCGGACTTAGGGATCTCAGCTTCATCATTATTTCTCCTTCCTCAACCTTATCTCATTGCTTCCATCCTCAGGGTCACCACCTACGTGATGAGAAAATGGCTGTCATAGTCTGGCCATCACATTCATATTCCAGGCAGCAGGGAGGAGGGAGGTGCAGGTGAAAGGTCCTGCCTGCCTGCTGAGTCAGGTCTTTTAAAATAGCTTTCCCAGAAACCTCATACAGCTAGGTCTACTTATAAAAGGGCTATCTGCCAGGGAGACTGGCAGCTACAACTTTATACCTAAGCACATATATGCATCCATTAATGTACAACTTTTATTATATATATAAACCTTAACTTTAAATATTTGACTATCACCTGTCTTTAGATTTTTAGAGTGCCTATTATCCCATAAAGACAGTTATGGTTTAAGGAGTACGAGCTATAGGCTGTGACTCATTTCGTTGTGTAAAACCCACTACTCTTGGTTCCCAAAATAATCTGCAAATTCCTTAATATATTTATAATCTGGATAAGAAGATCTCCATAGATCTCTGAGAGGTCCAGTTTGGTTCAGAAAAGATGCTGCCCGATTCCTTGGCCTCTTCTTGGGAATACAAATATGGCAGGGAGGTAAGCCGGTTGAGTCCTCTTTGCCGCCCCCTACAGGCCAGACAAGGAAGAGGCCTGCAGTTAAGGCAGTGGACAACATTGGCAAGAGGGTGACGTGCCTGGGTGAGACCCCGTTGCTCTGTCGGGGAGCTGAGACCCCTTTCCTCGTTTTCCTAATTGGTAAAATGAAGGTGGTTAAATTCAATGGTGGTCACAGCAGTTTATTTAACTGTTAGATTAATCAGTAACTAACTTTTTGGAAGGTTTCTGAGTTTGCTGTGTTTATGTCTTATTTTGTCTTAGAAACAATTTTGGCTGAAGACAGAGTATATCAACAAAAGCTACAGATCGTTTTCTAGTTGTCCTGACATAAGGTAGCAGAGAAAACCACGTTCCACCATACTTTCTTCATAATTGCGGGACACAGGCAAGCAAGCTACATATGCTGTGTGTTAGCTTCACGTCTCAAATCGCCTCCTTACTTTTTGGCCTGGATTTTTCGAACTGGATGGCTTTGCTGACAAGACCAGGCAACCGCTCCATGTGCTGTCCTTTGCCTACTCCTCTACTCACTGTTCTAGTTGTTAGGTTCAACGGCTTGAGAAATGAAAGCCAAGCTTCCTTCCAAAGGGTGCACGGCCGTGAACAGACCCCGAGTCACTGAACACTGGCTTCTCAGTGTTTATTTCTTCAGAGCAACCATTTATTACAGACTAACAACAACTCCGTCAAAACAACATCACGCCCGAGCCTTTCTATTTTAGGCATCGAATCTGCTTTTTCCAGTAGGATGTCCTAACCAGAAAGCCAGTGGAGAAAGGCCTCTGAACTTCACTCGTGCTTACCACGTGCCCTGTTGCAACACGGGGCCCTTGCTTAATTACACGTGTAAACACTCCCAAAAGATTATTATTATACCCATTTGCAGATGAAGAAATGGAAGCAAAGTCACTCGCCCAAGTTTGCACTCATTGTTGGTGGTGGAGCCCGGAGTTAAAGTTGGGTCTGGTAAGCTCCAAAGCCTGTTCTCAGCAGTATCATTTGGGGTAAAACTGAATATATGTAATTTTAAGTAGATTAGGAACATTCTGCATGAGATACAACTAGGTGTGGCTATGGAATGGTCGTCAAGATATATATATATTTTATTTGATAGTATATGCATAGGGCATAAAATTTTAAAAGTGAAAAAAGTGTACAGCGATGAGTCTTTATTCCATCTTGGCCTCTAGCATCCCCATTCTTCTTCCCAGAAGCACCCGCTGTGACCAGTTTCCTTGTGCTTCCTCCAGAGATGATCTGTGAATGTACAAGCAGGACATAGACACACTCACACAGTCTGAAACACAAATGGTGGCATATTACAAGCACTGTTTTGTGTTTTGCTTTTTTTCCAGCCAACAATATACTTCCCACTCTACACTCCTTGCAGTTTTCTTTTTACCACATGCAGTTACTTTTTTCATTAAAAAAAGAAAACAAATAAATTTCTGCACATTCTTAATATTTGGATGAAGATCTTAAATCAAGTAGTAAAATTTTAAAGAAAATCAGCTCAAGGGCAATTTTCTTCTCTTCTAATTTTCTGGCACCATTAACTTTGTATTTCTTGAGTAGTGTGATTCTTAGCAACGTTTACTTTCTGAATGAAGCTTTTGATTGTGTTAAGGTGCCTGAAATTGAGTCACCACTAAAGGAAACATTTTTTTTTTGTCTATAAAGTAGAATTCAAGTTTGGGAATGAAGCTTGGCTGCCACCTAGTGGTCTTATTTTGAATAAAAATAACTTCAATTCTAAGAATATTTGTTTATAACAAATCTTGGGAGTCATAGAATATTAAGAGATGAAAAGGTACAGAATCTGCTAAACTTATTTTATAGATGAGAAAACAGAGTACCAAAATGGTAAAGCGACTTGCGCAAAACACAAAGCGAAGACTCCCAGCCCTGCTTTCTCCATTAGAAAATGCCTTTATAATAGTTACTTTATCAAAATTGTACTCACTGAATTTGCCACAGAAAAGGAGATGACCTACATGCAAACCCTCAAAAGAAGAGAAATAAGAAAAGTAATTGCCACCGATAATATATGCATGCTCTTTTCAAATTTGGAAGTTAAGTGTCACAGATAGCTTAGAAATTCAGGAAGAATTCAACTTTGGAGAATTCGAAAGAGTGCAGAGACTTGGCTCGTGGGATAGGAAGGCAAAGACTTCTCCTGCATCGGGGACAGCATTAAAGAGAACCCAGAAAAGGCAGTGGGAGTTGGGAACAAAAGAATGTTTCAGAAGAAATCTGTCTGCAAGTAAGGTGGCTGAGAGGGATTTAGTTTCATTTTTTAGCTTCTTGAAAGTTTTCTCTCTGAAGGGTAGTAGAGCACAAGGGCCAACCTTAGTATACTGAATTAGGTCAATAGCATGCATTTGCATTTTCAATTTACTTAAGAATATTAATTGCCATTAGCTTTTAATGTGCTAGATTTTTTAAACTTATTTTAAGTAATTTCAGACTTACAGAAAAGTTGCAAAAATATAGTTCAAAGAAACCCCCTATGCCCTTCACACAGATTCCCCACATGTTAACATTTTATCACACTTGCTTTCTCTCTCTCTCTCTGTGTGTGTGTGTTTGATAGTAAATTGCAGACACAGGACCCCTCTACCTCTAAATAGCTCAGTGTCTATTTCTTAAAAAGATTCTTACGTAACCACAGTAACCACAGTACAATGATCAAAATCAGGAACTTTACAGTGATACAAAACTATTACCTAACTGCAGACCTTATTCAACTCTGGCCAATTATCCGCCACGGTCCCTTATAGCAAAGGAAAATCACTCTCCTAGTCCAGGTCCTGATTCAGGACTGCAGGCTGCGTCCAGCAGTCGTGCTCCCTGAGCGAGTGGCCCTAATCGGCAACAGTGCTTCCGACTTCCTTTACCCTTCACGGTCTTGACTTTTTTGAAGAGTACTGGCCAGTTGTTTTACGGAATGGCCTCCGTTTAGGTTTGTCTGATGTTTCCTCATGGTCTGCATCCCTCAGCTCATGCGGTTTGGGCAGCAATGCCACAGAAGTGGAGCTGTGCTCTAACTAGCACAATGAGAAAGCACCTGAGGTCCGTGGCTGCCACTACTGGGGGTGTCAGAGAGTGTTCGCCAGATTTCTTCACTGTAAATTGACTGGTTTTCTCTTTGTAACCAGTAAGTGTCTTGTGGGGAGATACTTTGAGACTACCTAAATTTCTTGTTTCTCTCATACTTTCTCCCACTAGTTTTCACGTCTTTTGAGGACGCCTGTCTAAATCAGTTATTACTGATTTTGTGGTGATTGCCAAATGACTATCTTCTAACCTTAGCATGCCTTCTACCTTTATTTAATGGAATGATCAGGGTTCCCCAGGGGTCTCCAGAGAAACAAGACCGCTAGGAGATTACTGGTTTATTTCAAGGAATTTAAGTATTCCTTATTTCAAGGGGTTGGCTTACTTGATTTGGGGGTTGGCAAGGCCAAAATCTGTAGGGGAGCCTGGCAGGCTGGAAACTGTGGCAGGGGTTGATGCTGTAGTCCTGATGCACAATTTCTTCTTCTGGAAACCTCAGTTTTTGCTCTTAAAGCCTTCACCTGATTGGATGACGCCCACCCATATTTTTGAGACTAATCTCCTTTATTTAAAACCACCTGACTTGTACATTAGCCACATCTACAAAACCTTCACAGCAACACCTAGACTGGGGGCTGATTAAATCAGTGCACGCTATAGCGCAGCCGAGTGGACACATAAAATTAACCATCATTCCATGGTGACTGCCATATGATTACCTTCTAATTTTATCATTTCTTTTACCTTTATTACTTTATTACTGTAAAAAAAACTTTTTTCTTCCCTATTATTATTTATTCATATCAGTATGGTGTTGTAGATTATTTTATTCAATAGATCATAATCTGTAACTATCAATGTTTTAATTGCTCCAGATTTGGCCAGCGAGAGCTCCCTCCACCAGGCTCCTGTGTTCTTTTGTGTCTCCATCATTATTTTGTGTGTACTTCCTTACTTTCCAGCATAGTAAAATATCCCAGGCTCTGCCATTACATTTTAACATCCTTAAATGAAATGAAAACTTTTCTTATGCTCTTAAAATAAGTATTTATTTTAGCTCTGACCAATGTTGACTATATCATCATGATCAAAACATTAAATAAAGTGGCCATACTAGGTGCATCCTCCCTAGGCCTTGTGTAGCACTCCTCCTAGTAGGGCAGTTTGGGGGACAGGTTACCAGCTTCCATTTCGCTGGCAGGTATAGGCACTCATGGCCAGCCAGCTCTTTGAACCTGTGGTCTTTCTCTGTTACTATGAGTTCATAGAACCTGAGCCTCCTGCTCTGCCTTTATTCCGTCTGGACAGTGTAGATTAAATCGGAATTTAAGTGGTCTGTGTCTGCAAAGTGGAGTGACCGCAGCCTTCACGTTGACACTGACTCAGGAGCTCATAGGTCATTTTATGCCACTTTTGAACACACAACACATGGGGGATTTAGTGAAGGGACATCAAAGTATGTCCCTTGTCTCAGCTTGGCCCAAGAGCAAAGGACATGAAAACAGACAACATGTCCCCCTCAAACAGAAACTCCTGGATGGTGGAAGTCAGTCCTACATTATCAACGTTTATTTGCTAATAAAAATGGAGCCTACCCTGGAATCCAATTCTCAGCTATAACTCTTAGAGTTGATAGTAAGAATCAGACTGGAGCCTGGTGGCCAGAGCCTGTGCTCTCGACACTTTGCTGCGTGAGTACCTCAGTTCTTAGGCCTTCAGGTGAGGCATCGATGCTGTAGGAATGACACCCCTCTTTAATCCTCGTGGGAACCCCAGCTGTCTTTTCCTGGAGCGTCTTCTCCCTCAAGCCACCAGTGTTTGCTTTGCATTGCCAGAGTTCCTGTTGGACTTTCTTCCGTGTTTTTCTTCTCTGTTGCAAACTAGGCTAGAGATCCTCAAACTTTAGACAACGTAGGATAATCACCCAGAGAAGCTTGCTAAAAAGCAGGTTTCCCACCCCCTCCCCAGGGATTTTGAATGAATATGTCTATGGTGTGCCCAAAGAAACTACACTGGAAAAATTATCCAATGAGATTCTGATGCAGGGATCTGAAAGGTAAGGAATACTGCCTGGGTGGGGAGGCACCCAAGTCCCATCTCTGGTTCACAGGGAAGGGATGGAGTTCAGCGCTGGGGTGGGGTGAGGGGCAAGGGGAGGCATATGCACCATTCTGTCTGCTTCTCCCCGTTGATGTTGCTATTGCCAATTGTATTAAAGAATGATTGGCTGATGTCTAATCTACTCTCGTGCATTAACAGTATGGCAGGATAATTTATTAAGGTATTAATTAGTGTTCTGCTCCAGTTTTTCTCCTTCCCCCATTCCCTCCACCACCTCTGGCCTCGGGAGTATCATCTTTGGTGAGAGCCTAAAAGTCACTGGACAGAGACTGGATGTGTCCTTGAGGAGGGATAGGCGGGAGTGAACATGCGACAGTGGCACGGGGCCGGCAAGGGGACAGGCTCCCCGCAGGGATGGTTTCCTGGGGTCTCCAGACAGGTGGGAGCCGTCTAGGCAGCTCAGGAAGCTCAGGAAGCTGTCCTGGGGGACCTGGCAGACAGAGACTCAGAGGCATCCCCCACTTACAGGCTTGTTGTAGGGCCTGGAGATACATTGGGGAGCAAAACAGTGAGGCCAACCTCCCGGACTTGACGTTCTAGTGTCAGATTCTGGTGAGACCCTAGAAGGGACAGGAAGCCCCAAACATGATGAGAACAAATTGTCTTTTGGCCTGGGGGTGGCTGGGGATGGGTATTTAAGTTGTTGAAGAAAATAAAGAAATGCCCATTTCTTGCCTATTTGAGTTTGTGCCTGCAAACTCTTACTTGCTGCGATAGTTGCCTTTTTTCTTGCATGTCTATAGTGTGCTAGGCACGGTAATAGGTATTTTATCTTATTTACTTTGAATTCCTAAGAACCCTGTGGAGTCATATTCCCATTATAGGGTCCACCCCCTTACCTATCCACCCATATATGTGTAGGAAAGTAGCATACAAATCATCCTAACTTAAGCTGTATTCTTTTATCTTTTAAATAATTTTTGCTGTGGCAACCTGTAATTTGCCATTTTAACCATTTTTAAGTGTGTAATTTGGTGGCCTTAATTACTTTTATAATGTTGTGCAACCACCACAACCATCTATTTCTCAATCTTTTTCCTCACCCCAAATAGAAACTCTGTACTCATTAAGCAATAATTCTCCATTTTCCCCTCCCCACTGGCACCCGGTAACCTCTAATCTACCGTGTGTCTCTGTGAATTTACTTATTCATCTTTCCTCTAAATGGAATCATACATTTGTAGGTCTGTGTCTGGCTTATTTCACTCAACATGATGTCTTCAAGATTCATTCATGTTGTAGCATGCATCAGCACTTCATTCCTTTTAATGGCTGAGCATTATCCCTTTGTATGGATACATCACCTTTTGTTTATCCGTTCATCTGCTGGAGAATGATTGGGTTGTTTCCAGCTTTGGCTATTGTGAATGATGCTGCTGTGAATATTGTCATGCAAGTGTTTGGGTCCCTGTTTTCAATACTTTTCGCTTTATTCCTAGGAGTCGAATTGCCGGGTCATAGGGTAATTTTACGTTTAACTTTTGAGGAACTGCCAAACTGTCTCCACAGTGGCTGCACCATTTTACTTTCCTAACCAGCAGCACAGGAAAGTTCTTATGTCTCCACATCTTCGACACTTTTTATTTTCCTTTTTTTTTTTTTTTTTTTTGGATAATAGCCTCTTAGTGGGTGTGAGTGGTATCTCTTTGTGGTTTTGATTTGCATTTCCCTCATGGCTAATGATGTTGAACAACTTTTCATATGCTTATTGGCCATTTCTATTTCTTCTTTGGAAAAATGTCCATTCAGACCCTTTGTCTGTTTTTCAATTGCGCTGTTTGTCTTTTTCTTACAGAGTTGTAGGACTTCTTTATCTGATCTATATGTTAAACCCTTAGCAGATAAATGATTTGCAATTATTTTCTCCCATTCTATAGGTTGTCTTTTCAGTTTCTTGATAATGTTCTTGGATGCACAAAAGTTTTTCATTTTGATGAAGTCCAATTTATCTGTTTTTTTCTTAGGTTGCTCATGCTTTTGTTATCATGTCTGAGAATCCCCTGCCAAATCCAAGGTCATGAAGATTTTCCCCTAGGTTTTCTTCTAAGAGTTTATGGTTTTAGCTGTTATATTTAAATTGTTGATCCATTTTGTATTAATTTTTGTATATGGTGTGAGGTAAGATTCCAACTTTATTCTTTTTTAATGTGGAAATACAGTTGTCCCAGCACCATTTGCTGAAGAGACCATAGATGTGTGGGTTTGAGCTGTATTTTTAAATACATATGGTTCTTATTAATCAATCTCACTCAAACATCCATTCAACAAACTGTAGTAGAAGATCTACTATGTATGAGGCACAGGGCTAAGAACTGGGGATAGAAAATGAATGAAGTCTCAGAAGAACTCAAGAGATGAGGGAGTAAAATAGACAAGTATACATATAATTGCAATCCTATTAATCAACCATGCTGATGAACAGTGTTAAACTCCTTAGAGTTATGAATAAAAATCAGATGGGGAGCATTGAAGAAGCTTTAAAGCTGATACTTTGCTGGCTGTGTGGCCACCAGTGAAACCAGAGGGGTAATGAGGTGGGGTTGCAGGAAAAGACTGCTTCTGGGAGACTGAGCTCTGGGAGTGTCCTTTGGTTGGGGAGTGCTGGGCAGGGCTGGGTCCCACTACACTGTTCCTGTCCCAATGTCCTTTCCCTTTTCTCATCACCCAGTTCCTTGGCAATGCTTAATCAGGTCCCTACTATGCTGATTTACTTGGTAATTCTGAGAAGGAAAGCAGAGAGAAGCAGGAAGGTTCAGGTGGGATCTTGCACTGAGGAAGAGCCCTCTCAAGGTGAAGATTGCCATCTGAGGAAGTTATATCCCATGAAGATGCTAACAACTCTTTATTTATAAGCGCCACATAGTAGGGGGCTGACAGGAACTGCAGGTGCTTAGCTACAAATACAAGCTGATGGGCTGAAAAGTGAGCATTTACAGTGAGGCTCAGCAGCCTGAGGGAATGTGAGACCTTCCAACAGGTACAACTGGAGGTTATCCTGAGAGCTATGACTCTGGGTGTCCTATGCAACTTTACCTGTTCTCCCACAGATTCCCCTGAAAAACCGTAGGTCATGAATGTGGTTTGGAGCACTACAGAATCTCAGGTGAGAGACTGAATATGTAAATGGACAATGAAAAGGAAATGCTAGCTCATTTCCTACAATAATCAGTCCAGGAAGTTGACAACTATAGCAACCAGCCCAAGAAGTCAAACCACACTCTCTGTAACAAATGACCCAAAATAGCCAGGACTTGATCAATAACTGACAGCTTCCTCAAAATTTCTGCCTGCCTCCAACTTAGGACCAACCAGAGAAAGCCACATTTGCTCCCCTCATCAATCACACCAGATGACCCACTCCTAGTTAATTTGCCTCCAGCCTCCCCATGCCAGCAGCCTCCGATCAGGGCATACCTGAAGCCTTCTCTTTTCCCCCTATGAAGTTTCCCCCTCCTCTGCCTGCCCTTGAATCTCTGCCAAAGGCAAGTGATGGTGGTTGCGCCTGTTGTTATAGCAAGCTCTGGTTAAAGATCATTTGTTTGCTCTCATTTAGGTGTTTATTTCCACTCAGGAAGGCAGATTCTTCCGGGATCCATTGGTGTGATCTGCTCTTTTAGAGATCAGGAAACAGGCTGAAATATCTTCCCCTTGGATTCTGTGACATCATGCTCACCATCCCCGTCGTCCATCTTTGTGGTTTCTCTCCTCTTCCCTGGCTCCTCTTCCTCTGCCAAGACTTCTACACCAGTGTTTCCCCAAGGTTCTGTCTTTGGTCCTCTCTCTTTTCCTACCACTCTCTTCCTGAGCGAAGGCAATCATTTTTATGGCTTAATCTACTTTTTATATGCAGATAAGAATTCTTGTCTGAGCTCCCGACAGGTGTTTGCAATAGCCCTTAAGAAATTCACCCTCAGCATGTTAAAACTGGAGCTCATTTTCTTTTCAAATCACATCCTTCTCCCATATTCCTGATTTCAGTGAACAGCCCCTGCACCCATCCAGAAATCTATGTCAGAAACCTGGCAGTCATTCTGACTCCTGCCTATGTATAATATATGTATCATATGGCATGAGTTATCGCCTTAAAATCTCATCTGCCCTTTACTCCCCACTCCCACTGCCATAATCTTGGTTCAAGTGCCTATCATATTCTGCTTGAACTATTGCTAAAGCCTTTTAACTGGCCTACCCATTTCCATTACCCATCCTCCACATCAGTATTGTCAGATCTTTCTAAAATGAAAACTTGATCATGCACCTTCTCACTTTAGAAGACTTCCATGGCTTCCCATCTTTAAAACCACAGAAATTCCATCCCCTTGGTATGGTGTACAAGACTCTCCATTATCCAGTCCAGGAAGACACACTGGTCCCTCCACCCAATACTCTTCATCATGTTTTGTTTTGCCACCATTCCCAATGGATCATGCTATTTTAGGTCTCTTGTGTTGCTCGTGTTATTTTTGCTCTTACATCTCCTTGTCTTTCATAGAGAAAACCCACTTGTGCACGCATCTCAGAGATTACCTCTTTTCTGAAGCTTTTCCTGCCAGCCTCACTGCAAGCACTGACAACCTCCTCTTTGATATGTCCCCTTATATATCTGTCACGGCACTTACAGTATCTCCATTGCACTTAACTGATGAGATACCATCTCACTACTAGACTCTAATCTCTAAGGATTTGGACCATATCTTAACGCCTTTGACTCCCAAGTGCCTAACATAGCGCTCCCTGTATAGTTAACGAACCCACAGGACGTGGTCTGTGCCTGTTAACCCGGCACATTAACAACATACTCTTTCACTCTCAAAAGCATCCTAGTTTGGTAGATAAATTTTCTGTATACATTATACACTCCACATAGTCCTTGCTAAGTGTTTAAATAGATGAACTAATAAGCCTTGGGTTTCCTTAACTAGCCCCGGCATCTAAGCACTTATTATTATACAATATATGCAGTGATGAAAACAAAAGGTTAGTTGTGTATGATGATGCCTTTTTTCGTGAGCTTCAGTCCCGCCTGACTTAAGTCAACATTGCTTCAAGCTACCTTGGCTAACACAGCACTCAATTTCCTTTCGGACTCGCTGCACAGTTTCAGAATCTGCTGTCGCTTGTCTCCTTTTGTAATCATCAAGGAAACTCCCTGCTGCCGGCCTTCAAATGCTAGTGAGCTGATAAAACCCAGATATCCCCGCAGCGGAGGCTGAGAGGTAAAACCCAAACTTGCGAGAACCCGCTTGCAGTCGCAGCCTCACTCTCCCGTCAGCTTAGACCCCCCCCCCAGCAAGCACCAAGCAGCGGTTTGTTTTGCCCAAAGCCAAAATGGTGCCCGCCGGGGTCAGTGCCCTTCCTTCGGGGACCAATCGGAGCCCAGCACCCAGGCCCGGGGCTTCCCGCTTCCGCCCTCTCTGGCTGGGTCTCCCACTTGTCCCGGGCAGCCGGGCCGCCCCGCCGGCTCCGAGCGGTTTCCGCGGCGTCTGCTGGCCCGGGGGCGGCGGGATGAGCGCGGCGTGCGGCGCGGCGGGGCGGGCGCTGCGGGTGCCGGGCCGCCACGGCTACGCCGCCGAGTTCTCGCCCTACCTGCCGGGCCGCCTGGCCTGCGCCGCCGCGCAGCACTACGGCATCGCGGGTGAGCGGGCTGCGGCGGGAGGAGCCGGGGCCCGAGGGGGCCTGCGGGTGGGCGCCCGGGGCAGGGCGGGGGCGGGCCGGGAGTGAGCCTGGGGGGGCGGTGATTCGGAGCGGGGGCGCGGTGGGGGCGGGCAAGGGGTCCCGGGGACGCGGGGACGGGGCTAGGCCAGGGGCTCAGCGCGGCCGGGAGTGGGCCTGGGGGTGGGGACGGGGACCCGCCGGGGTCTGGAGCTGGAGGGGGCGGGGTCCTGGCGGACGGCTCGGGTCCCGCTCTCCGTGCGGTGGGAACCCCTCCTCTCGAGGGGTCCACTGTGGAAGCAAGGGGAGGCAGAACCTGCCCGCTCCCGCGCGCTGACGGGGTCCTGGGGGGCGTTGGTCCGCAGAGGGTGCCCAGTCTCCTGCAGGTGGAGCAGCTCAGCAGCCGGTACCCCTGTTCCTTAAGCCAGATGGCGGGACAGCCTGGGCGGCCGTTCAGACCGGCCCATAGATCCGCGTGTCCCCCCGTGCACCCGCCACTGCGCCGAGACACACGTGTCCTCCCTAGGAAGGGCGCCCCTGAGCAGGCCACGGGAGCTCTCCCCGCGAGTGCCAGGATGACTGGTATGACGCTCCAGCCTGACCTGTTGTTGTCTCGGGAGGCTTGTGCACGTTTGCAGAGCCCTTCTTAGGGCTTCAATTGAATGGTCTCTGTGGACTAGATTCATATCCTGGTTATGGTTACACACTGAAGCTTTGTGAAACAAGGCAGTGCATGATGTCAGCTCTCAGTGGTATTTTTTGTTTGGTCTTACAGCAGAAAAACACAATGATTTCTAAAACTCAAAGGGAGAGAAATATTTCCCTCCTTTCTGTACTTTTTACCTTTAGCTCTTGGTGTTTGCATATGCAGGTTTGCAATGCCCATCCACAGATTAGGTTGAAGTCAGTATTAAGGATTCATGAATTTGTCAAGATACTTTAAACGAAATCCTTTTTAAAAACTCTTTAGAAAAAAAAGTCATGTTTAAAAGAAAAATTTTCTCTCCCAGCCTTTATAAAAAGAAATATAACTTATTTTAAAATATATTGGTCTTTTTGGTAAAATGAGTTGTCTTTGGTGGATAACTGATATTATCATTGTTTTCAGCTCTTTATCTCCAAGGATGTGGTAAATTCCACTGGGTCTTTGCATAGTTATATATATATTTTTAAAGTCTCTGTTTACATGTATTTTAGAATTACTGTGGAGGCAGGGTGATGTCCTTGAAGGAGGACAGAGTCTGTAAGGCTCAGATTTCTCATCCATAAATGGGAGTGGTAACACCTACAGGGCAGGTTTGTGTGCCTGGCACCCTGCCTGATCACAGAGCAGGCACTGAGCTCCCTACCCCTTCTCCCCAGGGCTGTGCCTGGATTCTAGTCACAGATGAGATGGCAAGTTGACTAGTGATGGAAGCACAAGGTAAAAAGAAATGGAGAGCACCATCCTGCTCCTTTTGTACACATGTTCCCAGTAACTTTAGGGAGACACTTGTGGTAGTAAGATTAGGTTTTCAGTGCTGGATACCTCAAACTTAGAAGGTTGCTTGGCAGGTTAGTGTGCAATGGCATGACCTTGATGATTTTTTCTCTTTAGGCTGTGGAACCCTAGTAGTAGTGGATCAAAATGAATCTGGGCTATGGCTTTATAGAAGGTAAGGTGGATCTATTTGATCCATAAAATGTTTTAACTGTCAATATAGAAGAAACTTGGGCATTTGCATAGTTTAGAACTTATTTTTGCTGCTAAGTTGTATTATGTTACATTTCATAAAACAAATATAAAAAAATAAGTGGACTAGTTTACTGTGTGACATTGACTATCCTTGATATCTTCTTAATATAGTTCAGCCTTACTCATTCAGGAACTAATTATCCATTTTGTATATTACCCATTCCCTCTTTTACTTTATTCTTTCCCTGCCTGTCTTGTTTGTGTGACTGCTGGACTCAGTAAGACCTCCATCAGGGTTAGTCAAAGCAAGAGAAAGGAAAGGAAATTCCATCAGAAAATAACTACTGACTTCCAGGAAGATGGAGGATTAGAGAGGCAGAGGGATCACTCCTCTTCCAGAATAAAATAGCTAGAGGACAGGCCTCAGGGAACCAATAAGTGAGGTTAAAAATACAACAGAGGTACCGAACAGCAGATTTGAACTCGAGGAAGAAAGAATCAGTGACAAAGAGGACGGAACAGCTGAAAATGAAGAGAGAGAGGAAGAGAGAGAAAAAATGGAAAAATTTGAGCAGGGCCTCAGAGATTTGAGTGATAGCATGAAGCACACCAGTGTACATGTTACAGAAGTTCCAGAAGGAGAAAAGAAGGGAAAAGGGGCAGAAAGAGTATTTGAGGAAATAATGGCTGAAAATTTCCCAACTGTTATGCAAGACATGAATATATGCCTTCAGGAACCACAGCATACTCCAATTAGAATAAGTCAGAATAGACTCTTCCCTCAAACACATAATATTCAGAATGCCAAATGCCAAAGATAAAGAGAAAATTCTGAAAGCAGTGAAGGAGGAGCAAAGCATCACATATAAAGGATGTCCAATAATACTTAATGTGGATTTCTTTTCGGAAACCATGGAGGCAAGAAGGCATTGGTACAATGCAATTACAGTACTGAAAGAGAAAAACTGCTAGCTGAGATTCTTTATTGGGCAAACTGGTCCTTCACATGTGATGATGAGTTTTAAATATTTACAGATAAACAGAAACTAAGATAGTTCGTAAATAAGAATCCAGCTCTATGGGAAACAATAAAGGGAGTTCTGCAGCCAGAAAAGAAAAGAGAAAAGAGAGAGAGACTTGCAGGAGAGTGTAGAGGACTATCAGAAAGGGTAACCAAAAAGGTAAAAAGATGGCTGAAAATAAGATATGACATATGAAAGCCAAAGGATAAAATGACTGAAGTAAGTAATGTCTTTACATTGAATGTTAATGGATTAAACTTCCCAATCAAAAGACATAGGTGACAGAATGGATAAGAAAAAAATGAGTCACATGCTGTCTGCAGGAGACAGTTATACTGGTGTCAGACAAAACAGACTTTAAATGCAAGAAAAATGATAAGAGATGGAGAAGACTGTTATATATTAATGAAAGGGAAAACCCACCAGGAAGGAGTAACAGTCTTAAATATCTATGCACCTAACCAGGTTGCCCCAAAGTACATGAGGCAAACTCTGGCAAAACTGAAAGGAGAAATAGGTGTCTCTACAGTAGGAGTTGGAACCCTCAACATGCCAGTCACATCAATAGATAGAACAACTAGACAGAAGATCAACAAGGAAACAGAACTTGAAAAATATGATAAACAAACTGGATCTGACATATACAGAACATTGCACTCCAAACCAGCAGGTTATACATTCTTCTCAAGTGCTCATGGATCTTTCTCCAGGATAGACCACATGTTGGGCCATACCACAGCTCTTAATAAACTTAAGAAGATTGAAATTATACAAAGCACTTTCTCTGGTCATAATAGAATGAAGCTGGAAATCAATAATAGGGAGGAAAGGGGAAATTTTGCAAATATATGGAGGCTAAACAACACACTCCTAAACAATCAGTGGGTCAAAGAAGAAATTGCAAAAGAAATCTCAAGATGAATGAAAAAAAGAATACAACTTATCAAAACTTATGAGATACAGTGAAGGCAATGCTGAGAGGGAAATTTATAGCTCTAAATGCCTATATTAAAAAAAGCAAAACATGGGAATCCCAGTAGGTTCCGTGTAATATTTTGGGTAGTCTAAGCACCTCTTAAAATATATGTATATATATATATAAACAACATTTTTGTAAGCAAATACACATATATGCATATATATTTATATATCATTTTGCAAATGTTTGTATGTATTGTGAGAATTTTGATTTTTACCCATAATAAAAAAAAAAGAGCTAAAATCAAAGACCTAACTGAACAATTGGAGAAACCAGAAAAAGAACAGCAAACCAATACCAAAGTAAGCAGAAAGAAAGAAATAACGAAGATTAGAGCAGAAATAAATGAAATTGAGAACAACAACAACAACAACAAAAAAAAAAATAGAAAAAATCAACAAAACCAAAAGCTGGTTTTTTGAGAGGATCAATAAAATTGACAAACCCTTAAGAAGACTAACAATGAAATGAGGAGCAAAGATGCAAATAAAATCAGGAATGAAAGGGTGGATATTATAACTGGCCCCACAGAAATAAAAAGGATCATAAGAGGATATTATGAGAAACTGTATGTCAACAAATTAGACAACCTAGATGAAATGGACAAATTCCTAGAAATACACAAACAACCTACATTGATTCTATAAGAAATACAGGAACTCAACAAACCAATTGCACACAAAGAGTTTGAATCAGTCATCAAAATTCTTCCAACAAAGAAAAGTCCAGGACCAAATGACTTCACAGGTAAATTGTACCAAATGTTTCAAGAAGAATTAACACCAATCCTGTTTAAACTCTTCCAAAAAATTGAAAAGGAGGGAAAATTACCCAACGCATTTTGTGATGCCGACATCACCCTAATACCAAAGCCAGATAAAGATACTACAAGAAAAGAAAATTACAGACCAATCTATCTAATGAACATAGATGCAAAAATTCTCAAAAAATACTTGCAAATTGAATCCAACAGTATATTAAAAGAAATATGCACCTCAATCAAGTGGGTTTTATTCCTGGTGTGCAACAGTGGTTCAACATAAGGAAACAATTAACATAATACACCACATTAACGAATTGTAGGAAAAAACCCACATGATCATCTTGATTGATGCAGAAAAGGCATTTGACAAAATTCAACATCTTTTCTTGATAAAAACACTTCAAAATATAAGTATAGAAGGAAAGTTCCACAACATTATAAAGGCCTATATGAAATACCACAACCAATATCATACTCAATGGGGAAATGTTGGAAAACTTTCCCTGTAAGATCAGGAACAAAGCAAGGATGCCCATTGTCACACTGTTATTCAACATTATGGTAGAAGTTCTAGCTAGAGCAATTAAGCAAGAAAAAGAAATAAAGGCATCCAAATTGGACCAAAGGAAGTAAAACTCTCATTATTCACAGATGACATGATCCTATATTTAGAAAATCCCTAAATATCTGCGGCAGAGCTATTAAGCTAATAAATGAGTTTAGCAAAGTGGGAGGATACAAGTTCAACATGCAAAAATCAGTAGCATTTCTATACACTAGAAATGAGCAATCTAAGGAAGAAATCAAGAAAAAAATTCCATTCACAATAGCAACAAAAAGACTCAAATATCCAGGAAGTAATTTGACCAGTAATGTAAAGGATCTTTATTCAGAAAACTACAAAACACTGCTAAAAGAAATCAAAGAAGACTTGAAAGACATTCCATGTTCATGGATTGGAAGACTAAACTTCATGAAGATGTCAATTCTACCCAAATTGATTTAGAGATTAAATGCAATATCAGTCAAAATTCTAATAGCCTACTTTACACAGAAATACAAAAGTGTATTACCAAATTTATTTGGAAGGGAAAGAGGTCCAGAATAGCCAAAAAACATTCAAAAAAGGAAGAGTAAAGTTGGAGGACTTATGCTTCCTGACCTTGAAGTGTATTATAAAGCTACAGTGGCCTAAACAGCATCGTGTTGGCACAAAGATAGACACATTGATTGATGGAATCAAATTGAGAGTTCAGATATAGACCCTTAGCTCTATGGTTAACTGATTTTTGATAAACCTACTAAGTCCACTTTTCTGCGACAGAACAGTTTCTCAACAAGTGGTGCTGGGCAAACTGGATATCCATAACCAAAAGAATGAAAGAGAACCCCTATCTCACTCCCTATACAAGAATCAACTCAAAGTGAATCAGTGACCTAAATATAAAAGCCAGGACCATAAAACCCCCAGAAAGTAATATAGGGAAACATCCTTGTAGTAGATGAGGATCTCTTAAGTCTTTCACCCAAAGCACGAGCAACAAAAGGAAAAATAGGAAAAGGGGGCCTCCTCAAAGGGCCTTGTGAATAGGGTAAAAAGGTAGTCTGTTCAATGGGGAAATCACACACCTGACAAGGGTCTAATATCCATGATACATAAAGAGCTCCTGTAACTCAACAATAAAAAGATAAATGACAGGAACTGAGGTGGCACAGATGGCAGAACGCCTCTCTCCCACATTGGAGGTTCCCAGGATGGAATCCAGGTGAAGACAGGAGGAGAAGGATGAGAAGAGAGGGCAGGAAACAGACACAGAGAATTGCCCAACAAATGGACAAAAAACAGCAAAAATGGGGGGGGGGGGGATTTTAAATGGATAAAAGGTAAATATATTTTAAAA
>JAKSZT010052198.1:1888295-1916238 GCA_026826555.1 Tolypeutes matacus | reverse complement strand
GTAAATATATTTTAAAAATAATAAATGTAAAAAAAAAGGGATTTAGAAGAGTCAGAGACTGAATGGAAGAACTGTTTAAAAAAAAAAAATAAATAAATGACCTGGTTAAAAAGTGGCCCAAAGACCTGAATATGCATTTTTTTAAAGAAAAAATAACAAATGGTGTAAAAACACATGAAAAAATGCTCAACATCACTCATTATTAGGGAAATGCAAATCAAAACTACAATGAGATATCATTTCACAGTACTAGGCTGGCCACTATTGAAAAAACAGAAAACTACAAGTGCTGGAGAGGATGTGGAGAGATAGGAATGCTTATTCACTCTTGGTGGGAATGTAGAATGGTACAGCCACTGTGGAAGTCTGGCAGTTCCTAAGGAAGTTAGATATAGATCTACCATGTGACCTGGTAATACCACTACTAGGTACACACTCACAACTGAGAGCAGTGACACAAACAGACATTTGCATACCGATGTTCATAGCGACGTTATTCACGGTTGCCAAAAGATGGAAACAACCCAGGTGTCCATCAACTGATGAATGGATAAACTGTGGTTTATACACAGAATGGGATATTATGCAGCTGTAAGAAGAAACGAAGTTGTGAAGCATATGACAGCGTGGATGAACCTGGAGGACATTATGTTGAGTGAAGCAAGTCAAACAAAAAGGACAAGTATTGAATGACTTCACTACTATTAACTAAATACAATGAGCAAACTCATGGCATTAGTAGCTAGAATATAAGTCACCAGAGAATGGAATGGGGTTAGAGAATGAGCTGAGGTTTAATCTGTGCAGAATTGGTAAAAAGTTGTTTGGAAGTGTTTGGAAATGAATAGAAATGTTGAAAGCACATCACAGGAGTTTAATTAGTAGTGCTAACATATGGGTATAATAGTGGTTTGTTTTTTGTTATGTTTTGTTTTTTTGAGTAATGAAAATGTTCTAATATTGATTGAAGAGATGAATGCACAACACTGATTATACTAAATGCTGTGGATTGTATACTTTAGATAAATTATATGGTTTATGAATAAATAAATAATAGGGTGGGTTTGGGGGAAATACACTAAATGTAAGATATGAGCTATAGTTAGTAGTAAATACTTCAGTGATATTCTTTCATAATTTGTTACAAATGTTTCACAACAATGCAAGGTGTTGGTGGTAGGGTGATATATGTGATCCCTTATGCTGTGCATGTTTGTTTTGTAAGTTCACAACCTTTACTATGCACTTATTGTTTATGTATGTTCCTGTATAAATGATATACTTCAATAACTTGTTCTTAAAATGAAAAAGGAAAGAAAAGAACTGCTTGCTCATAGGTCAGGTGAAGGATTTATGGGGAAGTTGGCATGATTGGTTGAGATTAGTGTTTTGAAGTTTCGTTGGCCCATCCTATAAGCGACAAAGCACAGTGAACCTGCGGCATGGCAGCATGCCTGGATGTAAGTGGAGCCAGGTTAGCTCTCGCTCTCGTCTGGCTCTGCACCTTTCCTGCTGTGTCACCGGAGACTGTTCTTTGACCCTCCCTGACCTTGTTTGCAGTCTGTCCGGCGGCTGCTCTACTTACCTCCCATGGTTGTGATGACCACATGAGATAGCGTGTGTTAAAATAGTGTTTGATAAACTGTAAAAAACACTTGATAAACTGTAAAATGGTGATTGTTATTCTCTTTTGTTCAGCTGCCTGTGTAAGTGTGTAGGTACCTATATCTGTATAGCTAATCACTGTTACTTTTGTTGAATTTCCCTGGTGTAGCTTTGACTGGAACGATGGTTTGTTTGATGTGACGTGGAGTGAGAACAACGAACATGTCCTCATCACCTGTAGTGGCGACGGCTCGCTGCAGCTCTGGGACACCGCCAAAGCCACCGGGCCGCTGCAGGTCTACAAAGAACACACACAGGAGGTAGGGGGAACACTTCAGGCTCGTTGCTTTTTTTCCTGAGACCTTGAAAGGAATCCCCTTTACAGATGGACTCGTGGGAAAATGTCTGCAGGGGACAAGGGTTTAAGCTTTGTTTCTTTAGGATAGTGTACATCTTAGATGTCACTTGTTATTTGATTGTTAAAATGTAAAGTACTTCTTGGCCTCAGGAGCTGGAAGAGGAAGGAAAAGGTCAGGCTTCTGGTGGTTGGTAAGAACGCCTCCAGTTGTGTACTGTGACATCGCTTCCTTCAGAGAGCCTGTTGCTTTGTTGGCACTGTAAGATTATGCCTGCCACACCATGCCTGAAGGCAGAGGTGGGTGGACTTTCCACAAAGACATCACAAGATTTCTTTAGGGCTTCAGTAAGGGTCATAGAATATTAGAGAAGGGGCATCAGGCATTGAGCGGGGGCCATTGCTTACTGGAAACATTTTAAATATAAAGCTGTTGCGTGTGTCTAGAATTTTTTGTGTGTGGAGCTCAGAGGATAGTTTGAGCTTCAGTTATATTAAAAATATATATGAACCTGGCAGTAAAGCATTCTTTTTTTCTTCTGGTAATTTACCTTAAATATTTAATTTTTTTTACTCCAGTTATCAGTTGGTGTTTGAAACAAAAACTTGCACATGTACTTTCAGATTTGTGTCTACTGCAGTGTCTGACCCATAGGAGGTGCTCAATAAATGCTCATTAAATGCAAGAATGTGAGTCTTTTGTGATTAATGATTAGTTATGTGAGAGTTCAGACATCATTTTATGGCGATAGCTATTAAAAATCAGTGTTACTAAGATTGTTCCTGAAAATGATAATTTTAGTTCCTGGATTTTACTGTGAAAGCTGTTTGAAAATGTGGTTATAAATTACCACATTTCCAGAGAATCACTGACTATTATGACAACTTTGATAAAGGAAGAACTTTAGTTTCAGCGTGTTCAATGCAAGAATCCCCACAGAGCATAGCAAATCCAAGATTCAGACATTTTGTGATACTGTGATGATTTTTGTCATTTTCTTATTCCACTTGTAATACAATTAACTTAATGTTTTTCTTTAAATTGTTACTTTTGTTTATCCTACAATATTCATGAATCCATGGGTTTGATGGATAGCTTAATATATGCATTATTTATTTGTAACATGCATCAAAATAAATATGTAATGACTAAGTGCAAGTACGATTTACAATCACCTCATGTACACACGGTGGCATGTGAACTACTCTCTGGGAGATACTGTTAGTATTAGTCAGGGTTCTTTAAGGAAACGGAACCAACAGGAGATATCTGTATATATTATGAAACTTTATAAAATTGTCTCACATGACCGTGGAGATGCACAGGTCCAAATTCTGTAGGGCAGGCAGCATACCAGGTACCCTGATGAAAGTCCTTGATGAATTCCCCAGGAGAAGCTGGCTGGCTGAAGTAGAGATGGAAATTCTCTCCCTGAATTCTGAAATCACTTCTCCTTTTAAGACCTTCAGCTGGTTGGATGTGATATCTCTCATTGCTGAAGGCAGTCTCAGTTGATAATAGATGTAATCAGTTGTAGATGCAATCAACTCACTGATAATTTAAGTCCATGAAATGTCCTCACAGTACAGTTAGGTCAGTGCTTGCTTGACCAAACAACTGGACAACATTACCTGGTCAAGTTGACCATGAGCCTAACCATCACACTGTTCTAGAATGTCCCTGACAGATGGACACTCAGTCTTTCCTTGATCTCAGCAAAAATGGACTTCACTATCCACTAGCCCTTGAAAATAGCCACCGCGCCCCCTTCAGTCTGCCATGTTCCAGCCTGTGCATCTGTTATTCCTTCTGCCCGTCCTCAGATGCCATGGTCTCCACATCTTCCACGCTCCTGGATGCCCTGTTTTTGGTGCTCTCCTGGTTTCCAATGACACTTTTAACATTGTATGTCTAATTTATTTGAGCAGTGTGATGATCAGTGCTGAGCCTTAGAAGATTTTGCCATCATGTTCTTGAGCCTGTTCTGCTGTAACATTACCTAAAAGGCCTGTGTGTTTTCCTCAGCCATGTCATAATGTTGTGATGTTGGGTTACTTAGCTCCACTAGTAAGTCACTTAGATCTTTGCTATTTGAACTGCTCTTAAGCCAGGTTTTCATGATTCCATAATTATGCAACTGGTGTTTTGGACTGAAGACATGCTTTGTCATATTTTTGAGGTGTTCTGTTTTTTTTTTGTTTCTTTGTTTCTATTATTCTAGACCATCTTCTCTCATTTTCTTTTCAAATGTAATTTTTGACAAGCATTTATGTCAGGGTGCTTTGGCCGTTTAGGCAATAGACAATCCAACGGTAAGTGACTTCAGCAATTAGTGTTCTTATTTCACCTAACCAAGCATATGGAGGTGGGCTGGTTCCAGGTTTGTCTACATCCTCAATTTACCCACGCTCCTCCTATCCCTGAAGGACAAAATTGGGGTTCTGCAAGCAAGGAAGAAACACTGTTGGGGAACCAACCACCACTACCTGTCACAACATTACTCCTAATCTAGCTCCAAATTGTTAGTGAAACGCATACTCTGGAGGCAGGGTGACAAATGGAGAAGTGTAGAGAGCCTGTCAGATTATGCAAGGCATAAAGGAGGAATCCTAGATCCAGTTCTTTTTTTTTTTTTTTTTTTTACCAGGAGGTCCTGGGGAGCGAACCCGGGTCCCTCCATATGGGAGACGGACGCCCAACCAGTTGAGCCACATCCGTCCCCCAAGATCCAGTTCTTTTTTAGGCATTGGTGAATGAGGGTCTTGGTGAAATGAAAAGAAAGAAAAACACGGCCATCATTTGTGTGCCTGGCTTCTAGACTTCGTATCAAAGGGGGAATCAAATTCCTCTCTTTAAATGTTTGGTGGTGTCTTCAGAGGTCAGTGTGTCTTTGAGACCCATAAAACACCTCTGGCTTTGCTTGCTGCTGACTATATATGTTATTACAATTTAAAATAGCAGCTTAAAACTTTAGTCCCCTTCCCCCCACCCAGTTGTCACTTTAGAGGAAAACAACTTCTAGTTATATGCCAGTTGAATCCATTTTCCCTTTTTGAATTTTACTGCCATTAAGGTATAATATGTCATTGCTTTTCAATCTTTATGTTTCAAAAGCCTTCACTTTTTTTGAGTATTTTAAAGTTTGGACTTGTATTCAGAGAGCTAGAACTGGCCGTACAGGTGGCATGTATTGTGTGCCAGTCATTGAAGATGCAGTATGAGTAAGACTCAGGGTACATCCCTGGTCGTCATTCTGGGACATGCAAGCAAGCCATTTTAAACAACGGGGTCACTGTTGAAATAGAGGCGTGGACAAGGTACGCAGAGAGGGGAACTAATGGTGGTCTCTTGGCACTCAGGAGTCTGCTCAGAGCCCAAAGAGGAAAGGGCATTTCTGATGGAGAAGAGCATCCGCCAGTGTCCAGGTTTGTGGAAGACCAAGACCCAGTCAGGCAACCTCAGTCCTCTGGAGGGTGGAGTGGGTGAAGGGCGGCAGGTGTGGGGTGGAACATGTGAGCTGAGGCAGGAAAGGTGGGCAAGGGTCTTCCTTGATGGGCTTCAAGGGCCTGAGTGGGGAGGTGGACACTTTATGCCTTAAAAGTTGAGAAGGATGGATCATGTGATTTGGTGCTACACGCTGCGGGCAGATGGCAGGGCATCTGTGGATGGAGAAGCATTATGCATTTTCCACTTACTCCACTTGTTCAGATGTCAGCTCTTTGGAAGGATGAGACTATAATTTAGTGATTTGAAATTTTTGTATTTGAAATGAAAAAAGGTGGGCAAATGCTTGCTCTAACTCAGTGGTTCCTAATTTTTGGTACATACTAGAATCACCTGGGGAGCTTTTAAAAATCTTGATGCCCAGATCACATCCCAGTGTTTGATTCACAGATGATTCCATAGTACAGCCATGTGTGGAAGCCACTGTCTTAATAAGTATCTAATTTTATTACCTTGGTGGGTGTTTTACCTAATATTTTGGGAGTTGTAGCAATTCAAAATGTAGATTAAAAAAAAAAATCTTAAAGGTAGTGATTTTCCGCCAAAGTCACTCACAGTTCATTATTTAACCTCGAATCTTTTAATGTTTTTTAAAATTTTATTGATACATATTAATAAAGCATACATTTCACACAAAGTGTACAACCTGTGGTATTTGGCACAATCACATAGTTGTGCATTCATCACTTCAATCATTATTAGAGCATTTTCACTATATTAATAATAATAAAAAACAAAAATCTTCACCTATCAATCTTTCTATAATTTTTTTTTTTTTTTTTAAGAAGAAAAAAATGGTACAGTTTTATTTACAAGCTGCTCAGGTAGGGAATGACATTGGTGCATGACTTCTGCAGCTATACTTGTAGTTTTTCCCACAGGTATTGGCAGAGGCACCAAGCGTTATGCCTGGCTCCAAGTCAGTTAGCGAGTGACTTGGAGCTAGAAATTAGAACCTCAAATTTCCTGTTTCAGAATCTATTAGGAAACATATCTAGGAGAACGATGTAATCTTATTTGATAGTTTTAAACAACTTTATTAACATACCATACAATTCACCCATTTATAATGTACAGTTCAGTGGTTTTTTAAGTATATTCACAGATATGTAAAAGCATTACCACAGTCAATTTCAGAACATTTTCATCTCTTCAAGAAGAAACTCCATATCCTTCAGCTATCACTCCCCCATCCTTCACCCCCACCCTCTCCAGTTGTAAGCAACCTCTAGTCTACTTTCTATCTATATAGATTTCCTTATTATGGACATTCACATGAATGAAATCAGATGGTATGCCATCTTTTGTGTCTGTATAAATTCATGATTCCTTTATCTCTTTCTGAAAAAATATGCCTTTCCTCATTTTCTCCCCTGTAGAGACCTAGAAGCAATAACCACTTGGTGGCAGTGAATACCCCTACTGCCCAGACTGTGACCTCTAAGTACCATCAACCACTAAAAGGAACAAGGAATGGGGATATTTGGAGAAATAGATCCCCAGAACTGGGCAGGAAATATACAAATGATCCAAGGCATCTTGTGTCAAAAAGTAAGAACTCAGTGAAAGGCTGTTGGGGCCGTGTCCACTGTGTAGAAGAGACAGCACAGAGGGGCTCTCGTTGGCCAAGATGGAACTGTTTCAGTGTCAGAAAGAATGATTTCAGTGAAATGAAATGCTACACACACACACACACACACACACAGGCTCTTCTTGGCCAAAGATGAGACCATTTTCAACATCAAAAAAAAAGATGGCAATGAAGTGAAATGATACCTACACAAACACATTTATATTTTAATTCATTCCATGGAGTTGTAATGATTGAAAAAATAAAAAACTTGGTCACCTTTGAACAAGGACATCCAGCTCATTCTGAAAAGTGTTATATAACGGTAAAGAATTAAGGCGTTGAAATAAAAGGACAAATCCCATTTGATTTGAACTCTGAAGGATGATAGAGATGGGAGAAGGATTCCAGAGACACTGAATTGAAGAAAAAGAAAATAATCTCCAAGATCAGATAAGAGATTTCTCTCGTGGACTTGCCAGTCCAGACCCTTTTCCCTCACTCAGTCCCCATACAGCTTGTGAGTTGCACAGAGGCAGCACAGTCTGGGTCCCTCTTGCCATGATGCAGACCAGAGAGTCATTCACAGCAGTGAGTTAGAACCCCAAGCATATTCAGGCACAGGGACCCAAGTTCACAGAGGCCCAGGACAGAACACAAGCCACTGAGGAGTGCCACAGACAAAAGGGCCCCCAGGAGGGAAAATAGGACAAGGCTGTGGCAGAACTGTTGACAAGAGGTGTGTACACTCAGTCCGGTCTCTGCTTGCTGGACCACCTAAAAGCAAAATGATCCTTTCTGGATTGACCCAGTCTGGATTCCAAGGGGTAGAACATCCTACTAGGGAAGAAACTGGAGGCAGAAAAGCTTTCCAGATTAAAAAAAAGGGGGCAGGGGAAGAACTGAGTTGCTAAAGATAGGATGGGCCTCAGAACTGAAAAGTGAAAGGAAAAAGGGGCTATGAATGAGGGAAAGAATTTAAAACACATCATAGGAGCTGGGGAGAAAATTCTGCACAGAAACAGAATAGGATCAAGATTTCTGGAGAAGGAACAGAGGAAAGGAAGCGTTATTCTGGAAATGAAACAATTGCATGAAAAGTGCAATCTTAAATTGTACCACATATCCAGGGCAAAGAACTGAAGAAGAGCTGAGAAAATCTGAACAGTTAAATATGAACTACTCTAAAGGTCCAGAATAAACTGGACCAGGTGTCAAAGAAGAGCCTTAACGCAAAGCCAATCAATAGTCAAATCCTAGTCAAGAGGGAGAAACTGACCTTCAGAGTAAACACATTAATAAAAAAATCAGATGCCCAGACATCAGCAAAAAATTACAAACCATACTAAGAAACAGGAAGATATGTTACAGTCAAGGGAACAAATTAAAACTCCAGAGGAGACACAGAATTTGGAACAACTATACAAGTTCAAACATCTCTAAATCAATTCAAGGAGCTGAAGGAAAATATGGATATAGAACAGAAAGCTATTAAGAAGACAGTGTGTGAGCATAAAGAATTTGAAAGCTAAAAACAAATTATGGGGATGAAAGGCATAATAATGGAAATTTAAAATACACTAGAGGCATACAACAGCAGATTTTAAGAGGCAGAAGAAGGAATCAGTGAACTAGAAGACAGGACAATTGAAATCATGCAGTCAGAAGACAAGATAGAGAAGAGAATAGAAAAAATTGAGCAGGGATTTGAGTGACAGCATGAAGCATCCGAACATATGCATCATGGGTGTCCCAGAAGAAGAAGAGAAGGGAAAGGGGGCAGAAATAATATTTGAGGACATAATGGCTGAAAATTTCCCAACTCTTATGAAAGACGTAAGTATACATGCCCAAGAAGCACAGCATATTCCAAACAGAATAGACCCTAATGGACCTAATCCAAAACACACATATTAATTAGAATGTCTAATGCCAAAGATAGAGAATTCTGAAAACAGCAAGAGAAAAGCAAGTCATTACATACAAGGGATCCTCAACAAGACTAAGTGCCTATTTCTCATCAGAAACCATGGAGGCAAAAAGGCAGTGGTATGATATATTTAAGGTACTGAAAGAGAAAAACTGCCAGCCCCAAATTCTTTATCTGGCAAAACTGCCTTTCAAAATTGAGGGAGAGTTTAAAATATTCACAGGCAAACAGAAACTGAGAGCGTTCATCAACAAAAGACCTACCCTACAAGAATTCCTGCAGGGAGTTCTACAGGTTAAAAGGAAAAGACAGGAGATAGTGGCTTGGAGTAGTGTGAAGATATGAAGATTTTCACTAAAGGTAACTAAAAGGATAAATGCAAAACTCAATAGTACTGTATCCTTAATGTACAATATTACTGTAATTACTATAAGAGTCAGAATACAATTAAGAAAACGTCATATTTCCTGATAATGGACATGCAAAATATAAAGAGATAATGTGGGAAGAAAGCAACTTAAAGAGGGGAAACAGAAGGATGGGGAGCAGAGAATGTGTATGCTATTGAAGCTAAGTTGGTATGTTTTCAAGGTAGTAACTTAGAGATACAGGTTGTGTAATACAAATCGCAGGGTAACCACAAAGAAAGTATTTTAAAAATACACACACAAATGAAAAAGGGATCAGTTAGATATATCACAAAAGATTAAGTATACAAAAAGGAGGTTGCTATAAAGGAAAAAAGAGACAAAAAATTTGACATATAAAACTCAAAGAACGAAATGGCTGAATTAAGTACTGCCTTTGCTTACCATGATAACACTAAATAAAATCAGAAATGAAAGGGGTAACATTACTACAGAAATAAAAAGGCTTGTAAGAAGATACTATGAATAACTATGCTAAAAAATTAGACAACCTAGATGAAATGGACAAATTATTAGAAACTCATGACCAACCTACACTAACTCTAGAAGAAACAGAACATCTCAAAGGACCAGTTACAAGTAAAGAGATTGATTTGGTCATCAAAAACCACCCTGAACAAACAAAAGCCCAAGACCAAATGGCTTGACAGTTGAATTCTACCATTCATTCCAAGAAGGATTAATACCAATCTTGCTCAAACTCTTCCAAAAAGTTGAATTGGAAGGAAGATTACCTAACACATTCTACAAAGCCAACATTACCCTAATACCAAAGCCAGATAACGATGATAAAGAAAATTACAGACTAATTTCTCTTATGAGTATAGATGCAAAAATCCTCAACAAAACATTAGCAAGCCAAATGCTAAAGCCCATTATGAAAATTATGCATCATAGTCAAGTGAGATTTCTCCCAGTTATGCAGGGGTGATTCAACATAAGATAATTAATGTAATATACCAAATTGGCAAAACGAAGGGGGAAAAAAGAATACATGATCATCTCAATAGACACAGAAAAGGCATGTGACAAAATCTAGCATCCTTTCTTAGTAAAAACACTTTGAAAAATAGAAGTAGAAGGAAACTTCCTCAGCTGATAAAGGGCATGAAAAACCCACAGCTCACATTGTACTCAGTGGCAAAAGACTGAAAGATTTCCTTCTAAAGATCTGCAACAAGACAAGGATGCCCACTGTCACCACTATTATTCAGGTTTGTGCTAGATGTTCTAGCCAGAGCAGTTAGGCACGAAAAAGAAATTATCCAAATTGAAAAGGGAAAAGTAAAACTTTCCCTGTTTTCAGATGACTTGATTGTACCTATAGAAAGTCCTGAAAAACTACAATAAAGCCACTAGAACTAATAAATGAGCTCAGCAGAGTGGCAGAATCAACAGTGCAAAAATCAGTAGTGTTTCTACACACTAGTAATGAGCAATATGAGGAGGAAATCAAGAAAAAAAATTCCATTTGCAATAGCAACTAAAAGTCAAATATCTAGGAAAGAAAATCTAAGCAAGGCTGTAAAGGAGTTGTATACAGAAAACTGCAAAACATAGCTGAAAGAAATCAGAGAAGACCTAAATAAATAGAAGGATATTCCATGTTCATGGATTGGAAGACTATCATTAAGATGTCAGCTCTACCCAAATTGATTTACAGATTCAGTGCAATCCTGAAAATTCCAACAGCTGTTTTTAAATAAATGGAAAAGCCATTTATCAAATTTATTTGGAAGGGTAGGAGGCCCTGAATAGCTAAAAGCATCTTGAAAAAGAAGAACAAAATTGGAGGACTCACACTTCCAGACTTTAAAGCTTACTACAAAGCTATAATGGTAAAAACAGCATGGTGCAAGCACAGGGATAGACATGTAGACCAGTGGAGTTGAATTGATGGTTCAGAAACAGACTCTCACATCTATGGCCAATTGATTTTTGATAAGGCTGCCAAGTCCCTCAATTGGGAAAGAATAGTCTCTTCAACAAATGGTTCTGGGAGAACTAGATATCTATGTGCAAAAGAAAGAAAGAGGATCCCTATCTCACACCATATACAAAAATTAACTGAAAATGGATTAAAGACCAAAATATGAGAACCAAGACTATAAAAGTCCTATAAGTAAATGCAGGGAAGCATCTTCAGGATCTTTTGTTAGGCAATGGTTTCTTAAGACTTTACACCCAAAGCACAAGCAAGAAAAGGGAAAATAGATAAATGGGGGCTCATCAAAATTGACAATTTTTGTGCATTAAAGGACTTTTTCATGAAAGTGAAAAGATAACCTACTCAATGGGAGAAAATATTTGGAAACCACATATCCAATAAAGGTTTAATATCCAGAATATACAATAAAATCCTATAACTCAAAAATAAAAAGACAACCCAATTAAAAAATGGGTAAAAGACATGAATAGATATTTCTCCAAAGAGAAGATACAAATGGCTAAAAAGCTCATGAAAAGATGTTCAACATCACCAGCTGTTGAGGAAATGCAAATCAAAATCACAGATGTCATTTCACAATGGCTAGTATAAAAAAAAAAAAAAGAAGAAAATTACAACTGTTGGAAGGGATGTGGAGAAATAGGAACACTGATTCATTGCTGGTGGGAATGTAAAATGGTGCAGCCACTGTGGAAGACAGTTTGGCAGTGCTTCAGAAAACAAAGTTTAGAATTACCACATGACCCAGGAATCCCTCTACTAGGTATATATCCAAAGGAATTGAAAGCAGGGTCTTGAACAGATACTTGCACACTGATATTATCAGCATAATAGCAGCATTATTCACAGTTGCCAAAAGATGGAAGCAACCCAGGTGTCCATCAGCTGATGAATGGGTAAACAAAACGTGGAATAGATGTACGGTTGAACAATATTCATCCATAAAAAGGAATGTAGTCCTGATGCATGCGACAACATGGAGGAACCGTGAGGACATTATGTTGAGTGAAATAAGCCAGACACAAAAGGCCAAATGGTGTATAATATCTTTGATATAAAATAATTAGAATAAGAAAACTCATAAAGTTGGAATCTAGAATACAGGTTACCAGGGGCTGGGCTGGGGGTAGAGAATGGGGAGTTTATGCTTAATTTGTACCGAATTTCTGTATGTGTTGGTTGTAAAGTTTTGGACATGGATGGTGGTGATGGTAGCACAACACTGTGAATGTAATTATTAATACTGAATTATATATGTGAATATGGTTAAAAGGGGAAATTTTAAGTTGTATATTTGTTACTAGAATAAAAATTAGAAGATAAAACATAGGACTGTACAATGCTGTGACTCCTATTTTAAATGATGGGCTATATTTAATAGTACAATGATAAAAAATATTCTTTCATGAATTATAATAAATGTCCCACACTAATGCAAGGTGTTAATAGTAGGGTGGTATATTGTGGGAAAAAATACACCCTAATTTAAACTATGGACTGTAGTTAATAGTACAATTGTAATACTATTTCATCAGCTGTAACAAAGGTACCACACTAATGCAAAGTGTTAGTAATAGGGGGTGGGGTATATGGGAACACTGTATTTTTAGTATGATTTTGCTGTAAACTTCTCTAATTAAAAGAAAGTAAATTTTCTAAAAAAGAAAACATTTATCCTGCCTCTTCCATATGAATTGTATTGTGGGGTAATAACATAGTTGAGAAGGAAACTTATTTATAAAAGAATTCTAGTTAATAAGTACAGAAGGAATGACAACTCGAAAATCACTATTTAGTAACTTTTCATGAAATAACAGCAGAGGCAAGGTCAGTAGTGGATTCTAAAACCAGTAGTTTGAGATTGATACATCCTCTGGACAATCAGGATCTCTAAAAGTGGGTCAACCAGGAAGTATACACCTCCTAATACAATAGGGAACTAAGAAAAATTGAATGTGTATCCAATCAAGCTTCTAAACCCACCTTCCAATTTAAAGGAAATAGGAAGGGCAAAGGAAAAAGTTAACTCTCACCAGGAGGAAACAGTCCATCAAACCCAGAATGTAAGTCACTCTCCAGGACCAATAACTTGGTTTCTTCAACACATAAGTGGCACTCACAAGGGAGGGGGCAGGTGCAGGAAAACGAGGTTCGGGGAGAGGCACTGTCTTAGATTAGAAGAGGCTTAAAAGATGTAACAGCTAAATGTAAAATGTGGATCGTTTGAATCCTGATTCAGATAAGCCAGCTGTAAAAGGACATTTGAGACAACCTGGGAATATGAATATGGACTGAGTATTAGATGATATTAAGAAACTGTTGTTAATCTCATTAGGTGTGAAAAAGCAAAACATGCTTGTCTGTTAGAGAAGCCGCTGAAGAATTTATGAGTGAAACAGGCCGATGTTAAAATCCGGTCTTTAGTTAACCATTCATCCAGGGGAGAGATGAAACAAGATGGTCAAAATGCTGAGAATTGTTGATGTGTGACCTGGGATTTATTACACTATTCTCTCTACTTTAATGCATGCTTAAAAATATCCATAAAACGGGAGCGGATGTAGCTCAGTGGTTGAGCGCCTGCTTCCGTGTATGAGGTCCCGGGTTCAATCCCTCCTTACAAAAAAAAAAAAAGCCCATAATGGAAAGTTTTAAAAAATTTAGAATTTCACACACAAAATGAAACGCACAGCCTTTTGTAATCGCTCAGTAATTAAAAGTCAGTGACCCTTTCCTTTGTATTGATACAGATAAGAATGAAAATTCGGGGCATAGTTTTATTTGATGATTCTTAATTAAGTAGACCAACTTAAAAATGGCAATACTTTACAGTAGATTAAAAACGAGCACTTTGGGAATTGGTTTCAGTAATAAAATTTGTCCTCTCATACTATGGTTTTGATGAATTTGAGATTTCATAAAGCAGCACAAATTGGTGTTCATTATTTTTTTTTCTTTTTGCGTTTTCCCAGTTAATTTTCTTTACGACTACCAAGTGTAATTTCAGAGTACAGGCCTTTAGAAGAACCTACTTTTAAAGCGTAAAAATCAGGGTGTCTCTCTTCCCTTTTATGTTTAATCAGACCCTTTGCCATGTCCACTGTTTAAGTGGGAGTGGAGGGGAAATTGGGAATAGGGAGAGAGGACTACCGTTCTCTCATATGAGATGCCCCTCCATTCAGATTGGCTTCTGTCCCTTCATTCATTCTTTCATTCATTCCAAAAACTTGTATTAACTGTGCTGTGTGCGAGATACTGTACCAGTCCTAGCTGGGAAGATGGACGGGTTGGCCGTCCTTGCCCTCTGGAGTCCGGCTTTAGGCTGCTGGCTGTCGGACCTATAATGTGCTAAGGGCTATGAGTGTACAGAGTGCCACGAGAGAAGGGGGTCTTGGCTGGGGCAGGGGAGCATCCTGGAGTGTGGGGAGGCCTGGAGGGACAGTGTTAGAGGCAGAGGAGAGTGCACGCTGGAAGGAGGAGGGGCAGTAAGGGTGCTGGTGGGAAGACACTGGGGTTTTTAAAAGGTCACCAGGGAATAGTTCATACATACAAAATATAAGCCAGGTGTAAAAGCAATATCAGCATGAGTGTGATCAGCATCTAGCTCAAGAAAGAAATCCTTTCCTATGCCGGTGGGTCCCCTGGTTTCCCCTTTGGGAGCTTATCCTCCTCTCTCCCTCTGGCTGTCCTCCCTCCTTCCCTTTTTCCCTGCAGAAACTAGTATCCTGAATTTTGTGTTTATATTTTCTTGGCTTTTCTTTTTAGATTTGCTACATGTGCACGTGTCCCTAAGTAATGCAGTATAGCTTTGCACGATTTTGACCTTTGGGCAATAGACATCGACATGGATGAACCTCATGCAATGTTGAGGGCAGATGGCCCATTGCAGGAGCCACAGAGGGTGAACGCACCGAAGGGCGTTGTACGGGGAGCGTTTTCACAGATGTTCTTTCTGCAGCGTGGATGATGGATGGGGAGAGCCGTTAGAGGGATGTGGCGTTCCTCAAGCATGGCAAGCTCACTCACTGCTTCCACATCTTTTCTTGTTCTCTCTACCGGAAAACTTTCCTCTCGAGTCTGTAGAGGTTTAGATCTCTGCTCAGAGAGGTCTTCCCTGGGCGCTCTATCGAGAAGTGATCCCTGCCCTTGCCAGTATTTTCCAGTCCCTTTACTTGGCTTTATGTTTCTATATTTTTAAAACAGCCTGAATTTTTTTTTCCTTACGACATCTCTTCCTCCACCAGAAGACAAGCTCCATGGGGGCTGGGACTTTGTCTCACATTGCACATAGTAGATGCTTAATAGGTGTTGGCTAGAGGAGTGAGTTGACTTGCGGTGGGATCATGGAATCCAGTCACCATTTGCTGCTGTCTCCCAAGCCTCACTCTGACGTGAACTCCTTTCTGAGTTTACGCTTAATCCCCAAACCCTGTTCCTGTGAGGCATTTCCACTGCGCTCTCTGGCTGCCTTCTCAGGCTACTCCTTATCTCCCTTCCTCCAGCCTTCAGTTGTGCCAGTGCCACCCTTGCTGACAGGGCAGGCAGCAGGCCTCTCCCCAGGGGGCTGCGCGGCTCCGCTTTCATCTTTGGGGAGATTCTGGTCGCTGTTTTCACCTCTGGTTTCTGCTGTGGACATTTCACCCACCCCTCCAGGGCCTCCTTGAAGCCTCCTCTTCTGGACATCATGCTGAGGCTTGTTTTGTACTTATGGTTATATGACTTCTTTTTTAAACACAATTTCATTAGCTTGTTCTGTTGCTTGCCTATGTCCTAGTCTTTAAACACAGTAAAACAAATAAAACATTTATTGATTGAGTTGCCTTTACTTCCTCCTCTCCCATCCCATGTTAACCTCACCACGTGTGTCCTGTGCTCGGTTTTGTCCTAGAACCCTAATGTCATGCGAAGGTGAGACAGCTGGCAGCAACCCCGCCAGTAGCTGTCTTCCTTACTTGCCATCTTACCCTGTCATTAGGGCTGGGTTCTCCGGGCTTGGGGGGCTCACTCAGTTTTAAAAAGTGAGAAGTCATGAGGTTTCAACATTTGTGTCATGCTGGAAGAGTGTGGAGGCAGTGGAACCTGATCTTTATAGCTCAGGTTATTTTTTTATTTTCATTTGTTCACTTATTAGAAAATAAGAAAAAATTAGAAAATGAAAGCCACAGCTCTCTATACCTATTTAGCAATGATGCAAGTTGAGAAGATAAATTGGTTGGTTAAATTAATTTAGCCAACATGTATTGAGTGCCTGTTACATTGTGGTGGGCACTGAGAACACAAGATGATTTTGCTCATGTGGCGTCTAGCTTTGCCGGCTGCTATGACGGAGACACACAATGGGTGGGCTTAAACAGCAGCGGTTCATTGGTTCATGGTTTTGAGGCTAGAAGTTGTCCAAAATCATGATGAACGTAGCATTCCGGTGCTGGCTGCAGGCAATCCTTTGCGGTTCTGTGGCTTGTATTTCTGCCTCCCGTCACGGGGCGACGTCCTCTCATTTCTCGCTTCTGTGACTTCGGGTTCTTTTTAAAGGGCCTCCAGTAATCCAGATTAAAGCCTGCTTCGGTTGGCCACTCTTCAACTGAAAATAACCTCCTCAAAGGGTCCTTTTTACAGCGGGGTCACTCCCCTCCCCCCCGGGATGTGGACTGAGGTTAAGAACACGTGTTTATTGGGCTACAGAATTCAGTCTACCACATGAGGGGTCTCCAGATTAGTAGGTGTGGCAGTTACTTACCTTTAGTTTTAGTAAAACATAAGTGCTGAATGAGAAGTAGGTACCAGAAGCTGCCGAGGTGCCCAGAAGGAAGCAGCTGGGTCTCAGGGGGCTCGGGGAGGCTTATTTCAAAAAAGGAGGCAGTGGGCTGAGTCTTGAGGATGAGCAACAGTTCACCAAGTGAGCAGGTGCTTTAAGTCCTGGCTGTGGATAATTCATGGAAACAGAATGGATTCCGTCTGGGCCAAGATGGAGCTCCAGTGAAGGGGGAGCCCAGCAAGGGCAGGGCTTTATCTGCTGGCTGCCGGGGCCCAAGGTCCCCGTGGAGCTCCAGGCCAGCATGCCTCAGGCAGCGTGCTGTAGAGACAACCCTGCCGGCCACTGAGAGTGGGCTCAGCCGCCAGGCTGCCGGGTTCAAGGTCGGCTCTGAACTTGCCATCCCGGAGGTCAGACAAGTGACTTGACCTCTAAGCTGCAGCACTGTGTCTACCTCATAGGAGTGAAGAGTAAGTGAGATAAAAGAAGTAGACAGCTTCCGACGGCATCCGGCACATAGTAGGTGCTCAGTAAAGATGGGCTGTCGTCCTCGTTGCTATTTTTGACTAGTCACATCATCCGAGAGCAAGGACTGGACTCCTGGGCCCAGCTTCTGTAGAGAAAGTTCTCTTGGAGCACAGCCACTGCCCTTCATTAAGCATCGTGGCCAGGGCCGTGCCGTAGCTGTGTCAGAGACCTTACGTCTGTAAAGCATGACACAGCCGCGGTTCGGCCTGGCGCGTAAAGGCGAGCTCTCCAGCTTTCAGGGTCTTCAGTGATGGCTTCCAAGCCGCTCCGTCCATAACTAGCAGGTGGGGGAGCAGCTCTCTGGCTTTGCTGTGCCTCCCCGGGTTCCTGAGCGGCTCTCTGCTGCCCGTGCGCTGACAGCGTTTCTTGAGTGTTCCAAGGGCTTTACGCTCTTTCGTGTGAATTGGGGCAGCAGCAGAACCAGGACGAGGTGCTCCCCAGAACTCAGTCATCAAGATAAATATCCTTTCAGCGCAATATTTTTAAAAATCAAAACTATTGCAAAAAATCCATGATGAACAAAATATCAACACTTTAAACACAGGATCGACATTACTGGTACTCCCTTCCCCGTCACGCTCCGGTGTGTCTCAGCACAGTTCTGGACAGCAGAGAGCACGCAACCCACACTTCAGTCACTGCAAACCCCACATGGATATGGTGGTTTTAAGAACCAGAGGAACCTGGCGGCTGATGACATTTGATGACATGGACTCAGGCCATGTCAGGTCCACTTTCACAAATGTCATCATGCAAGCACTTTGTTGAGCCTCGTTTACAGTATTGATCTGTATATAATCTGTTGCCTAAAATGACAAAATGAGATAAGTTTTCATAATTTTTCAGATGGTTCACTGAAAGCTGTGATGCATAGATTAGAATAGCAGCATGGGATAACTAAAGTTGTTTACCAAGAGATCTGAAAGGATCACCTGGTTCCTATAAGCTTTTTCTAAGAAAGGCCAGATAGGGATATTAATTGAATTTTAATGCTTTCTGATAGACACTGACCCGGCAAGCTTTTTAGATGACCAACTTTCTAATCTGCTTTGACATTTCTTCAAGGTGCTGCAAACAGTGGTTTGTTGGTAGATTTAAGAATATGTGTAATTTTAGTGAAGACGGTTTTTGAAATAGTCTGTAGAATTCTGTTAAAGTAGAATGGAGCCTTAGCTGTAAGAAATAAGCCTGGACGAATGGACAGGGTGACCTTTCCATTTCTAGATTTGTAGGACTTTGATGCTATGTCAAAATGAATAGGTTATTTTCATTAGCTATTGCTATTATAAAGAGACAAAATATAATAGTAAGCCTAGTGCCCTTTTGCTTTCTAAATGACACTTCACAATGTTTTTAGGTTTATAGCGTTGATTGGAGCCAAACAAGAGGTGAACAGCTTGTGGTGTCTGGCTCCTGGGATCAAACTGTCAAACTGGTATGTCAGCATTACTGTATTTAAAAACAATCAATCCCAGGTACCTCCTAAAAAACAAAATAAACAAACAAACAAGAAAAACAACCCTCGTTAGGGAGCGGATATAGGTCGGTGATTGAGCGCCTGCTTCCCAGGTATGAGGTCCTGGGTTCAATCCCTGGTACCTCTTTTAAAAAAAAACAAAAAACAGTAGATGTGGCTCAAGCAGTTGAGCACCTGCTTTCCACATGGGAGGTCCCAGGTTTAGTCCCCCTGGTGCCTCCTAAAAACAAAGGAACAAATAAAAAAAAAACCAACTTGGGAGCCAGTGTGGCTCAGTGGTTGACCACTGGCTTCCCGCCTGCGAGGTTCTGGGTTCAATCCCCGGCCCTGGTACCTCAAAAAACAAAACAAAACAAAACAAAAAACAAATACAGCTATCCCTTCCATATTGCGACTTTCCCTAAAGTGGTTTCAGTATATCTCGGGTCGGCATAAGAAATTAAGTGGGAATTTTGGGGGAGTTTTGCAGAAGCTGCAGACAATATGTGAAGGCCATCAGATGACAGAGAAAATGTTTAGAAACTCAGAAATGCATAAAATATATGTTTGGTATTGTATAATATTGCCTATGACTGAATATTTAACCCAAATTTTACAATAAAGTACAGTAAACACCCCATAAAAGAAAAAGAAAAAGTTCAGACTTCTGTGGTACAAAGGGAGGGCCAAAATTTTTTGTGTGAATTTTTCAGATCACAGGGGTACTGCGCCCCTAACCCCCACGATGTGGAAGGGATAACTGTACTCCCTTCCCCAAAGCATCCGCTGAATTATTTTCTTTTCTAAAACATACTTCTGTAACTTTTCAATTGGACAGCTAATTTTTCTTTTCAAAAATATGTATTGAAACACTTAGATTTTAAAATTTTCTCATCTTCTTTTGGCTATTACCTAATAACTAGCTCAGCATTGATTATTTGGGCCCTTTAAATAATGTGTTGCTTATAAAATCTTTGTGATATTTATGTATAGATTGTGTCTATAGTATATTGTATAAATTGTATAAAAGCATATATTTGAATTGACCTCTGTTTAGTAATTGATCTCTTCATTTATTTGTAGTGGGATCCAACGGTTGGAAAGTCCCTGTGCACTTTTAGAGGCCATGAAAATGTCATTTATAGTACAATCTGGTCTCCCCACATCCCTGGCTGCTTTGCTTCAGCCTCAGGTAAATATTCAGCTATTTAGCAAAGGCCTTACTTGTCGTGATCGTGACCTTGCTTTCCCAGTAGGTGGCGCTGTGGATCTGAGCGTTGGAGAGAAAACAGGCCTGCATTACTATTCTTTTGTGCTCTTCAGACTGTTTCATTCTTTACCACCCTCTTGACAAGAATTGGCCAGAACTGGATTCCGTTTCAATTATTCTAACCATTTGACTTGACTTGTTTGTTTTTGGTGAGGTAGGAAGACGATGAGCAAGGCAGGGCTTTGGCCTCAGACTCACTCGAGTTGACTACTGCCTCCTCCTCCCAGGCCAGGGGAAACTTGTATTTCCTCACAGTAAGATGGGGATAGGGGAGCTGGTATAGCTCAGTGGTTGAGCACCTGCCTCCCATATACGCGGTACTGGGTTCAATCCCCAGAACCTCCTGAAAAAAAAAAAAGATGGGGGAAAATGACACCTCATCACAGGCTTGTGGTGAGGCTTAAATAAGGAGCACACTGCCTTCCCTTGGCGTTGCCCGTCCTTTTCAGGGATGTTCTCTCTCTAGTTCACTGATACTAAGCCACGGCAAGGATGTTGTGGGTGTGAACTTTATCTCTCTGCTTTTGAATCACGTCAGCAACTCTGTTGCACAGCAGACACTTATATTTATATGTCTCCATACTTTTGTGAAGGAAGACCATTTTATAGAACTTTAATAATGGTACTGTAATACTGTTTGTGTAAAAATTTCCAAATTTGGCTTGTTGGCTGATTTATAAGCCTTATAGAACATGTCGATCCAGCTAACAAGTAGATCTCACATCTGTTTACCACATCAGACTGTTGCTTAATTATCAAGTGTAATGCTCTAGACTAGTCTGCAAAATCAGAGTTTTAAATTAAATTAGGATTTAAATTAGAATTTACAAAATATAGAAGCCATCGCTGCTCTGAAATCAGCTGTATGTGGGCTGTAGAGAAGCCTTGCCCAGTCCCTGCCAAGCCCCATTGAGGGCAGCGGAGTCTACCTGCCAGGTGCTGGGCCAGGTGCACAGCTGGCCTGCCCCACCCGTGGCGGCTCTGGAGCGCCTCGCCCTTTCCTTTCTCGCCACAGTGAAGGTCTGCCCTCATGGAGCTTGTGCTTTCATCCGCTTACCCTTCCTTCCTACCAGTCTGGCCGGTCTCTTCTGTTCCCCTGACTTTATGTGAAGAAGTTGAGTCCCGAGGCCCTTTGCAGAGGATCGTGCTTCCTCCGCCCTGTGCACATCCGGGTGGTTCTCGGCAGAGAGGCAGCATTCCTCTGGAGAGGCATCTGGCGCTCCGGTGCACGTGGATGGGAGTGGGGACTGTGCTTCTTAACGAGGGCATTGAAATATGGGCCACAGCGTGGCTTTTCATGTCAGTTAGGTGGAACTCTGTGAAGGCATGAAGGAATATGCTTCGTAGTAGAGAGATCACAGGTTGTAAAGCCTTCAGCTTGGGCAACCCGTCTGTCTCCTTTCATTAGCTGGAGGGTTACTTTGCTTAAGAGGCTTTTTCCTCGGTCTGTTTATCAGAACAAAGATGGCTAAGACTGAGTAAAAGTTTTAAGAATTTGTACCACTCGCTAATTAATCATATGTGGTGATTGACACAATAAGATGATCACAGTTTATCTTTTGGTTTTATAACTTTAAAAAAGACACATGAATTTATTTTTCAAAAATCCCATGGAAATGCAAACCACACAGAAACATGCTGCCCCATTACTCCCCAAGATAACTATGCCAACATTTTCTCGTATTTCTCCAGAAAAATTCTATGCCCATTCTCCAATATAGAGTACACCAAACTGAAAATATTTATGGGGAATATCCTTCAGGAAAAAGTCAGGTATCCTCAGAGGCTAATTTGCTTAGTGATATTTGGTTTTATAATTACATGCTTTTGGCTGTAAAGCCCCTTTGTTGGTGAAATCCTGCTGGAAAAATAACTTTGTAATTGTGAGTCAGAAAATCTCTTGTCTCAGATTATTTTTCTCCACTAAAATATTATTTTTAAAAAACAGGTATTAAAAAAAAGAAAAAAAAAAAAAAAAAAAACAGGTATTGATTGTAGAGGTTTCTGAGTGGCTTCAGTCAGCGTTAGGGCTGAACTGAGTGAATCATACAGGCATTCAGGAAGAGGGTGATTCTTAGTCTGTGGTATTGAACGAACTTGATGGAGAAGAACATTTTGTTGAATTATCAATTTAAATATATGAAAACAACAGTCTCTTTTATTTGATCTACCATCAGTAAACACTTGACCAAAGAGTTGTCTGAATACTGTTTCTTAAAAGCTCTGACACACACACACGTATATATATATGTATATAAAATGTCTAAAATATCTGACACTTCATTTTCCTTTTAGATAATTTGGTGAAGTGTGTCATGTGCCGTTAGTTTTTTTAAATGTATTGGTGAAACATGGTGAGCAGTTTAGTTGCTCTTGGCCAGACAGAGTTGCTCATCTGGTGGTCACCCTGGGGCCATCTTCCTGCCGCCTCATCAGACATGTAGAAGGAAGGAGAATCCAGTGTCTGCGCAGCGAGCTCCGATGCAAGGAACCAGTAAATCAGCTTCTCTGGGGGATGTATACACAAATATAATCCGTAGGACACTGATGATTCTCTTACGGGTTTTATGAACAGCAGTGAACTCAACAGAAGGAGCTTGGAGAAGAGCAAACTAAATAGAGGGCAAAACACTGCCTTTCACCAACACAGGCCTGCTTGGTCATGTACATAGTGCCTGTGGCAGACTGAGTCGCTGTGACAGAGACCCGGAGGCCCACAAAGCCAAAAATATTTACTATCTGGCTCCTTCCAGAAAATGTTTGCTGACCCTTGAATAGAGCCTTGAGGGGAGATAAAGCAGTGGTAGCACTTCCTAGAATTTGGTGGTTGAGGAGAGGAGAGAAGACAGTAGCTGGAGGAGGCAGTAGCATGGAGGGAGGTTTTGTTTATTTTTAATTGGGAGAGACTGTAAATGCAAATAAAGCATCAGTTAGAAAACGGTGAGACAGCAGGGCCATGCAGTCTTTTATGCTAGAAAAATGTTTCCGTTCTAAGATTATGCAAATATTCCCCTAAATTTTCTTCTAGTACTTTTATTGAATATTGAAATTTTTTTAAAATTTCATACTGAATTCATCAGGAATTTATTTTAGAATAAAAAGTAAGGCAGAACTGTAACCCTCCCATGCACCCACCCATGGCTTAGCAGTTGTTGTAATGCTTTTGATAAGCTGTTCTTTTCCTCACTGATTTGAAATAATAGTAGTAATAATAAATTATATTTACAGAAGGTTTTACTATGCCAGACCCAATATAAACACTTTATATTTTTTAACCTAATAATTTTATGTTGGGAAATATTACCTTCATCACTATATTTGGGTCTGTTTCCGAGGCTTTCTGCTTTGACAATTTATTTGTTTCCCTCTATACATGCCACATTGATTAATTGCATTTGTTTCATAATACATTTCAGTTTCTGGTAGCACAAGCCTTCTCTCCCTGCTCTTTGGTTGCATCCATTTTTGGTGAATTCTTCATTATTTTTTCCAGATGAATTTTATTATTCCAAAGAGTTGAAAAAATTCTGTTGGAGTTTTAATTGGGATTGCATTAAATGTACACATTAATTTGGGTCATCTTCTATATTCTTAATTGTGGAAAATTTCTCATCCAACAAGAAGCATTTCAAGTGACTGCTCCTAGTATTGTCTTTCATTTATTACCAGCATCCAAAGGTAGGTAATTGTTCCTTTCTTGGTAATAAACTTTATCAGTGTCCAGAGTTGTTGGATTATCTCGAGTGCTTTTCTGTAGTTAATGTAATGTCACAGAAATCCTTTTCCTTAGTTTATTTTATTGTTACTTTTTAACTCTAAAAATTAAAAATGACCAAATGTCTCTGAATTCTGGAAGAATAATTAGGTTTAAGATACTCAGCAAAGGAAATCTTCATGCAAATTGTGTACAGACAAGTATATCCATTTAGATTATGCAATTTTTTGAGATCCTAAGATAATAGTGAATAATAGTAACTTCTGTGTGTAGAGACACAGTTAATTCAAAAAGTGCTTTGTTCTCTGATTAAATTAACAGTATTGTGTTCTACAATGAAGAGCAGTGCACTGTAGCAACTTATAAAATTCTTACTATTATTTTTAAAAATCCCAAGTTATCTTAAGTCATAGCTTTTTGTCCATAATCTGAATTAAATATTTTCCAAACTATCAAGTCATTCAGAATGGGACCAGTAATATCTTTTCCCTTGTTACATTTCCTTTTCCAAGTCTGGAATTTCTTCCTTTTTTCTTTCTATGGCACAGCAAACTGTAAGGCAGGCTTTGTATTAGGTAAATGATCGAAATATTAATATGCGTAATTTGAATTAATGAATCCTTTAACCTGCATATATAACTAGAGTTAGTAATCTTTTATGCTTCTAATTTAGCCTAAATGCTAATGAGTTTCTTGCTGGCAGGGAATCAAATCTGGAAGAGCAACACAGTTCAGTATAGAAGTATTTGCGTGGTTATAGTTTTTTTTGCTTTTGTTTTTTTAAAGATTTATTTATTTATTTATTCTCCCCCACCCCCACCCCCTCTTGTTGTTCTGCACTTGCTGTCTGCTCTCTCTGTGTTTCTCTGTATCTGCTTGTCCCTTCCCCAGGCAGCACCGGGAACCGATCCTGGGATCCCCACCCCCACACCCCCCCACCCCCGGAGTGAAGAGAGGCTGCTCAATCTCTTGCGCCACCTCAGCTCCCTGATTTTGCTGCGTCTCTCATTGTCTCTCTTCTTGTTGTGTCATCTTGCTGCCCCAGCTCTCTGCTTGGGCCAGCACTCCCTGTGGGCCAGCACACCTGCGTGGGCCAGCTCACCTGCGTGGGCCAGCTCACCTGTGTGGGCCGGCACTCTGCGCAGGCTAGCACTCAGCGTGGACCGGCTCTCGCTCGGGCTAGCTCGCCACGTGGGCCAGCTTGCTTTTCGCCAGGAGGCCCCAGGAATCGAACCCTGGACCTCCTATGTGGTAGATGGGAGCCCAATCACTTGAGCCACATCTGCTTCCCCATGGTTATAGTTTTAATGCTTAGAATTTTATTGTAGCTGGTGAAAGCTCTAACAGAGAGACTATTAGTCCAAGTTGAATTAAAATTCTTGTAATGGTGTGAATGAGATTGATTAGCATCCTTAATATGCTTTTCTTAGGGTAGTGCTGTCCTTTCTTGTATCCCACAGTTTCAAAGGAGTTATTTCAGACCCTGGAGGGGATTAGTGTATAGAGTAGATCCACCTTCAGAATGAACTGGAATGTGCTTCCCTTCTAGTGAAGAAATGAAGACATCTTAGAGCTCTAATTGGCAACATTCACAATAAACTAGCACCACTGAGTATCATTTTATTTATTTAGAAAAATATTAGTAAGTAAAATTCCCTGAATTACTGATAGGTTTGTTTGTTTGTTTTTCTTTTAGGAGGTGCTGGGGATTGAACCCAGGACCCTGCACATGAAAAGCAGATGCTCAACCACTGAGTCACATCCACTCCCCAGTGAGAGCTGGTTCTTTTGTTGGTTTGTTTTTGTTTCCAGGAGGTACCGGGGATCGAACCCGGGACCCTGTACATGGGAAGCAGGCGCCCAACCACATGAGCTACATCTGCTTCCCCTGCTAGGTTTTTAAAAATTCCTTTACCTCACTATTTTATATGATTTTGTTAATTTACAATTTTAAGGTTCTAAAATTGTCTTCCTTCATTTTCAGTCATGATTCTTTTTATGTCAGTAACCACTGAAAAGTCAGATAGTGACAAAATCATAAACAAATTTGGCTGCATTTCTCTTAGATCTCAGGCGGTGTTGCATGCAGGAGCCTGTGTTTAGTCCGAGGCACCACACCTCTTCCTTTTACGCTGCCTTTATGTTGGACGGTATTTACAATATTGGCTCTGAATAGTGTCTGTAGAAGAGTCAGTGTGTGAGGCTGAATAGCCTAATATGGTGAGTGGTGTGCTTTTTAAACTGTCTGTGCAGTGTACATAGGTAGTATGTAAAAACAATCTTGCATCAGTAGAAGAAAAAATCTGTTTAATGACATTACCTTCACGTGTTACATTAGAATGAATACAAAAGTGGTAATATCAGCCAAGACTTCTTTTTTGGAAAGGGAAAGAAATCCTAACCCAAACAGCCTGAAGGAGAAAGGTCATTTAGTTGCTCACATGTGAGTTAGCTGAAACATCCCGAGTGGGTCTGGTTTTGGAGGCCAGGCTGGACGCAGGGCTCAGAGGGTGGTTTTACTCTCTCTTCTCTTGTGTTGTTTTTCAGTAGCAGGTACCAGGTGATAGCAAGATGGAGGCAGCAGCTGGTCCCTTCATCCCCTCTGGTTTCTGCCCTGTAGGAAAAAGTAGAGGTTCCTTCTCTGAAATCTGGGAGTTACCTTTTCTCTCCTTGGCTCTGATGGGTCCCTGTTCTTGAGCTGGCGATGGTGCCTGAGGGAGAGGGATGCCGTGTGCCGATTGGCCAAGGCCTGGCTTGGTCCCTGCAGGAGAGAGGGGAAAGGGGAGCAGGTGGTTCCCACACCGCAGACACTGAAATGGAAAGAGGTGGAAGGAGGCGAATGGATTTGAGGGGGCCAAGCTCACTAAAGTGGCTGCACGGTCACGGCTTGAGATAAACCAGAGGGGACTAGATGGAAATCAAGCAGTTGGACCGATAAGCTGTAAAATATGTTCTTTAAAAAAACAAAACAAAACTTTTCCTGTGAGGTTGTGTTTGGATGCAGTGAAGCCATTTTTTGGCCACCTTTTATGATTTTAGAAACTCTAGAAGGTTATTTGTCAAGCATTTTCCATTTCCTTGGAATAGTCCATCATGGTGATTTTCATATATTAGCCTACTCAATAAAGCTGAAAGGATTTAAAGTTTTGCTGTCACTCTGCAAAAAATTGGAAGGGTTCTAGTATAGTATAACATTGGGGTGAGCTCTGAATCTCTCATTATGCCCTAGCCATTTGCAGTGAGACAAGAAACTTTGCTCACCAAGCTGTGTACAATCGTTAGTGGGCAAATGGGCTTCTTAGCAGGATTCTTGGCTTGAGTTGTTTTCATAACATTTTCCAGAGGGCACATGTAGTTCTTTTATATCGCCAGCTGCCTTACAGGGTGAAACACTACAGTATTTTTAATTGCTACTATGTAAGAAATGGGCATGACCGTGTTATGAGAGTTTCTAAACATATCTAATAATTTTGATTGATGCGAGGAGCCTTGTCAGCAAGTCAGTCAGGTATTTATTGGCTGGCTGTCCACCCTGTGCTGGGCACTAGAGACAGGGTGAGGCCGAAAACAGTTCCTGCCCTCACAGAGCTTCCATCCGGCGGGCAGGAGGGATGCTAAGAAGAAAGGAGCGGGAAGTCCTTTGAGGGTGGGTGGCCGGGTTCAACCTCTGCTCCCCCGCTCACCTGCCGTGCGGCCCTGGCTTACCTGACTCTGCCCCTTCGTTCCTCATTCTAGAGCGAGGGTGGCCATGACAGCCACGCCGTGGAGTTTGGGGGAGGCTGAAGTGAGGCGGGGACAGCGAGGGCTCAGCCCGGTGCCGGCGCACAGCCAGGGCCTCCCGGAAGTCACAAGGCCGCGCGGGACGGCACCTGGGGGGGGGG
>JAKSZT010052198.1:1860092-1887895 GCA_026826555.1 Tolypeutes matacus | reverse complement strand
GGGGGGGGTCGCGTCCTGGGGGTGTCGCCTCCTGGGGGGGGTTGCGTCCTGGGGGTGTCGCCTCCTGGGGGGGGTGTCGCCTCCTGGGGGTGTCGCCTCCTGGGGGGGGTCGCCTCCTGGGGAGGGTGTCGCCTCCTGGGGGGGTGTCGCCTCCTGGGGGGTGTCGCCTCCTGGGGGGGTCGCCGCCTGAGGAAGCCTGTTGGCAGCTGGCGAGGCCTGGGGGCAGGGAGAGTGCAGGGGTGGGGGGGGAGGCACAGAGCCTTTTGAGAACCACCTGAGTGGCCTTTCCAGCACGTGCGGGGCGAGCGCCGTGAGAATGAACAGTCAGCACTTGTCCGAACACCCAGTCCAGGGTGTGAAAGGGACTGGCCCCAAGTCAGCCCTGGACTGAATGGTTGCACAACCACGCGTGAGTCCAGTGACCCTAAACCTGGCTAATCACCAGACTCCTGGGGCAGCATAGGACACAGCAGAGTCCCGGGCTCCGTCCTCCTGTGGGTCAGCCCGGGCTGGGAAGCGCAGTGCTGTGAGAGGTGCCCGGGCTCCGTCCTCCTGTGGGTCAGCCCGGGCTGGGAAGCGCAGTGCTGTGAGAGGTGCCAGGTCGGTGGCCGGCTTCTGCTGATGTGATGGGAATCAGGTTTGTTTTCACAGGAATATGCTCATCTCTTTTAGAGAGAACCCCATAGAATGGTTTCAGTGTTGAATTCAGAGAGGAATGGTCTCTACAGTTCTAGAATTCCTTAGTTTTTCCTCAGTTTTGCCAGTTAGTTATATATCTTTAAAAATTAATTTTCTTGCTTTGTCTTCTTGCTTACTGACAAGAACTTGATATAAAACATACTGTAATCAGAGCAAAAAATCACCTTATCTGCAAAATTTGTGGTTATGGAACCCAAAGTTGTAAAATAGGCATTCGAGATGTATTTTTGTGTCTGATCCTGTCACATATACATGGGCTACCGACATGTTAGTTATATCATCCTCATATATTCTAAGATAATATAAGATATAGCATTGAGGTTACTCCAAGAGGTTAGTCACCTTCAAGGTCATATGGTATTTGCAAATCTAGAACCCAATTTGTGATGATTTGCTTTATTAAGACAGGCCCCTTTGGGGGAGTTTGTAGAGATCCAGCTCTAGGTCCAGCTGCCATAGCAGCATTCTCCAAGGACGTTGCCTTTTATCTAGTTCACGATAGTTGAATTAGCACTTAGAATTCATATTTCTAAATTACATGATAGAAGGGAAGAGTATTCGAGCTGTTTGTGTAAAGAGGATTAATATGAAGTATATTTTCTTTTGAATCATGAAAACTAAATTACTGCTGTTACAGACTCTGCATAATTGCATAGAAGTCATAGCCATGCCTGAATGTGTGGGGTCCAGCAGTTAAAATTAACCTTATTCTACTACAAGGAAAAGTCATGTTACATCTAAGAGGCATCTGGCGTTTTGATTCAATTAAATGATTTGGGCCCAGTCTCCTTCCTTTTGCTACTCAGTTCACTTCACAGTTTCAGCCTCTCTGTTTCTTCTCTTTCTCCTTGCCCAACTCCTCTTACCTGCTCCAACTTGAAGTTAGACATAGGAGCAACCTGCCCTTCCTACTCTGTTGTGCATTTAAATTCACTGGTTCAGCTACCAGCGGCAGGTCTGCAAGCAATAAGAGAAGCTGGTAATTCAGGTGTGTCCATCACATGGCCCTTATAAACGTCTGGCTGACAATGAGAGGCCGGTTGTCTGGCAAATGTGATTTAAACAAAGGCAGAAATACAAATGTCCTGGTGGCTAAAAGAGTTGAGTGAGTCATTGTGCCATTTGCTGGAGGATGAGGATAGAGTATAAGACTTGCGGAGCAGGAGTGGATTCTCAGCCCCTGCAGGCAGGTTCCACAGTTCCCTGCCCTGCAAGTTAACTGCAAGAAGGGCCAAGCCAAGCCACGTTTGTTTTTTAAATGTTGCATGAATATGATGGTGCTGAACCTAAATATCGTGCCAGAGGAATTTAGAATAGCCCTCCATCCACCCTTTGATGTTGTTTTGTTTAAGTGAAGTATAGCACACAAAATAGTGCATAATCTTAAGTATACAGTGCAATGGATTCTCAGAGTGGGCACGTCTGTGTAGCCAGCACTCAGGTTGACAAACAGAAGGTTAGCAGGGTCCCCCCTACCAGACTCTGCACCCCGCCCCCCACCAGCTGATCATGCCCCTGTCTCCTAATAGCACAGATGACTGTGCTAAATGAGATGTGTTTAAACTTGTGTGTGGTTCATTTCTCTCAATAGTATGCTTTGTGAGGTTCCTTCATGTTGTTGTTAGAATAGCAGTTATTTTTTTTTTTTTTGTACTAGGGCTGGCATTGAACCTGGAACCTGGTAAGTGGGAAGACAGTGTTCAACCACTGAGCTACATCAGCGACCTTGAGTTTTGTTTTGTTTTGTTTTTTCATTTGTTTTGCTTATTGTTTGCTTTAGTTTTTAGGAGGCACTAGGAACCAAACCCGGGACCTCCCATGTGGGAAGCAGGCACTCAAGTACTTGAGCCACATCTGCTCCCCAGCAGTTACATTTAAATCTCTAGTCTACACTCATTGTGAGTTTTAATGCTTGAAATCATTCACATGCCCAGATCATGCATTTCTAGGGTGAAGTCAAGCTCATTGAACCATAGCTAGTTCTTGAGTTGTGGCTATAGCATGCTTTGTAGTTTAAGACCTAGTATTAGATTTCCTTTTGAACACTAGTGGCCATCATTTAGACATTTTATATGTTTTAGTTGAAGCCTCTTGTTGAGTCAAATGTTTTTCTCTGGGACTAGGTTTTTTAGTGACTGACGCTGCAGGAGAATGCCATTCACTCGCTCCATGATAAAAAGGGATCTCTTTGCCTGTAGGTGATAGATCTTGAACTTTCTTAGGTCTTTGTGAAGTTCACTGAGAAGCAGACCCCAGCGCAGAAAGGGGAGGGGCAGGGGTGCTTGAGTACCTGCTCTCTCAGCTCGTCTCTTCTCTGCCTCTTGACGGGGCTCTGTCCACTGGCTTTCTCACTCAGTGGGACACGTGGGCGCCAGCAGCTCCTGAGTTTTCTAACTTGTAAATTCTGTTATGAAAAAGGGAGTGGTATTTTTTTCATTTGTAATTCAGAAAAATTCCAAGCACCCATTTGACCTCTCAGCGGTGCTCAGGTTCTGTGGCTGGCCCCACGAGGACCTGCCCCTGGTCAGTCAACTGTGTTGAGCCCCAGGTCTTTCTAGAATCACGTGGCTTCTAGAAGACGGGTGTTGCTGGGAAGACCAGACCCTCGACATCCACATCACACTGCTTTATACACTGACGGCGGAAGGTCAAGCAGGCGTGTCTAATCAAAGCTGTTTGGAATTCTGAAGCAAACTCTACTGACCGGTAGCTTGACCACAGACAGCGCCTGGGTCTCTGAAGGTATCTGAAGCCCTAGTCCCTACCAATTCTGAGTAGTTTCCATCTGGAACCTTCAGATCCCTCCCTCCCTCTCATCCCAGTATCCTTAGCTAGATCCAAAGATGTCAGTTACCCTCATCACCTGTCACAGTGCTTTTCAACCATTTTTAAAGGAATGGAAGGGTATTTTCAAATTTAAAATGAAAAATCCCTCCCAGCACTAGTACATATTTATGGATCCATAAAAATGTCATAAAAGTATTAAAAACATGGACTGAAGGAAGCCCACCAAATTCATGACAGTGGTGGGCTCTGGGCAGGGAGTAGGGGTGGGAATGCATTGATAATAGAGATTTCAACTTTATCTTATTTTTTTTTTTTTTTTTTAAAGATTTTATTTATTCATTCATTTATCCCCCCCTTGCTGCTTGTGCTCGCTGGGTCAGCTAACCACGCCGTGCGGGCGGGCTTGCCCTCACCAGGAGGCCCCGGGAACCGAACCCGGGGCCTCCCATATGGTAAACGGGAGCCCCACTGATTGAGCCACAGCCGCTTCCCGTCTTTATCTTTTTTTAAAAGAAACCTCAGGGACAAATTTGGCAAAATTCACTTGTGTGAGATTGTTATTTCTCCAATTTAGAGGAGAAGGTAACATAGAAATGAAAAGAGTCATTCCCAAAGAATCCGCCATTGACTGCAGGGCACTTGTCCTCCAGCAGCTTAGGAGACACCTGCCTGGGAGCCAGACTGCCTGGGTTCCGGTTCCGAGTTCTAATTGTAGGTTTGGGTTCTGATTCTGGTTCTGGTTTGGGTTCCAGCTCCACCACTTACTCTGTTGAGTGAGTTATTTTAAAGTACTATAAAAATTTCTATACTTCATATAGTTGTGATATTTTTTTTTAAAGATTATTACATTTAAAATGCCTAGAAAAACATCTGGTACATAGTACACACTCAGTGAACCCTAGCTATTCTTATTATTCTTCTTAATGCCTTCTAATAATCATGGGTATGTTTTCTCATTTTTAAAAAACATTTATGGAAGGCATACTATATATCTGGTACCATACTAAGCCCCCGCTGCCTTATCTCATTTCAATCTTATAAAGCAGGAAACAGCATCAGGGAAGCCAAGTCACGTGATCAGGGTCAGCAGCTATGGAATGACTGAGCCAGAGGACCATCAACCTTAACCACTCTACATTCTTACCTCCACCAGGTTTAATTCCTATTTTTCTTAAGCAGCTTCCAAAGAAGCCAGTAATAAACTGGTCCACAACAGCTCCATTTAGCCAAATGACCTATGATTTAGAATTGGGAATATAGGGAAATGTGTAGGTAATTAAAGGATAATTTTTTAAATTAGCGTTTTTAGCTACTGAGTGCTAGAAACCGTGGTAGGTGCTTTACAGACACTTACTACGTTGCGTTATTGTCCGGCCCTGCCTAGTAGGCACTCTGCTTCTCAGAAATGAAGACTTGGCTTCAGATAGAATTTTCCTTGTGCCGGGGTCACCCGACGGCCAGCCAGCGGGACTCACAGCCTGGCGGCGGTCGTGCCAGAGGCCACGTGCTCTTCCTCCAGAAGAACCAGCTTCTCCTGTGGTCGGTCGTTTGTGTTTTATTTTTGCTGTAGATGTGTATTTCCTGGGGTTTATTCATCCTGTCATCTTGTTGTTTCTTCAGAATTTAGAAGAAGTGAAAGCAAACATTAAAATATTTTCCAGGGGTGACTATGCAACTAAGCAATGTAAACCATTTTTGCAGTGATGCAAAGCATAATCCTTAGTTTTTTTCAACTTTTTCCAAGGAGAAAATTATACCTCTGGCTGACCTATTAAAATGCAGTGTGTTTTAATTGAGAAATGTATATATTTATTTATCTGTGTTTACTTTTTAGTTTTTAATTGCTTATGTTTTCAATTATTAAATGTACAAAATAAAGTTAATAAAAAAAAAAAAAAAAAAGAAGACAATCTACACCTGGCCACTAGATATAGAGGCTCCACACTCAGATAAGAGAGCCCATATTTGAGGATTCCTATAATGCTGTAATTTGGGACTCAGTATCTATCTCTGCCTTTATCATCTAAATATGAGGAATGACTTTGCATTTGTTTTTTTTTGTTTTTTTTTTGAAGGCAGAAAGTTTATTGGGAAGCTCTTTGCATTTGTTTTTGTTCTCAATAGTTTATGCCTAATGAGCAAGGTACTTAATGGAAACAATCTCATTTTATTTCATGTTAAAAAAAAAAAAAAATGCAGTGTGTATAAAAGTTTTTTAAAAATCCCGTTTTCACTTGGTAGAATTTACCCATGTTTAACAGGAGAATCGTTACCATTTTATTTCTTGTGGAATATGCTGGTTCAGGGTGCTAACTTCATTTACTAGAGAAGAGAATTTTCAGGGACTTTTCCTGTCCTGAAAAAAGAAATGCACTAGGAGTGGGTTTAGTTACCACTGTTCTCGTCTCACTGGAAGATTCCAAGTTTCTTACTCTGAGTCCATCTAAAACGTTATCATGGTGCATTACTTTTTACAGTCCATCACTTTAGTAGATTTTACACATAATTGTAGTTTGGAAAAAAAAAAAAAAAAAAAAAAAGATGGTAGCATCCCAACAACGAAAACTATTTTTTCTTGATTTGTTGTCACAAGCACCCATATGTCACACTGATCACCCAGGTGGGGTGACGGAAAGTGATGGAGTCTTCCTCTTCTCCAGGTGATCAGACCCTGAGAGTGTGGGATGTGAAGGCAGCAGGGGTCAGAATTGTGATCCCGGCACATCAGACAGAGATTTTGAGCTGCGACTGGTGTAAATACAATGAGGTATGGTGTGTAGATCCATCCTGAGCTTTTATTAACAAAGCTTTTATTACAAAGTAATAGTAAAATGCTCCACATTTTTTTTGGCTTTGTTTGTGTGGACTTGCGTGGCATTCATGGACCGTTAGGGTAAATTCAGTCCCTTTTATATTGATTTGATGATTGTAAGTGACCTGCATTAGTATTAAGTGGATATAAGTGCAGATAAACTGGCAGAATAAGAAGCAGAAATTCTCAAAAGTGCAACAGTGCAGCCTTACTTGTTCGTTTTGGGAACCTGCTTTACAATTTATTTAAATTTTTTTTCTTTATTGCCTTTCACCTTGCCAATTTGTATCATCTTTTGCTTTTATTTCTTTTTCACTTTGCTAATCAGGCTGCTGAACAATTTGTAACTCAATTTTTAATTTGACAGTCCATTAGTTTAAAAAGTTTTCAGTTTCATCTGCCTTATAGGCTTAACCAAGCTTCATGCTACCATGAGATGGCGGTATCCATGTGTAACTTTTTGCAAAACTTCAATTAACCACATGAGCATATGAATTAGAAATAGAAATGGATTAACTATGTGTTGCTCTGCTATTTATGTACATGAATGGTCTACTGACTATGACAAATTGATAAACCTATGCCTTATTTTTTCCAAGTTTTAAATTAATTAATGGAGGTTAAGAGAACCTTGTGTTGTCAGAGTTCTTTAAATAAAGATAAATAAAATAGATTAAAAGTACAAAAGGACCATATTCAATAGTAGTACTTGATCTAAATAGAAATCTCAGTGCTGATGGGTACAGTACAGATCTCTCATCATAAATGAATTTCCCATACAGGAAAACTAACTTGTGAATTATGTTTTATACTTCTAGGAATTCTAAAACAGATGCTGGCATGTATTTGAGAATGGTTAAAAACATTTTTTTAATCATTGAAACTTTCCTTCAAATAAGCTTATATGGAAGCCCAATAAGTTCAGACAATGAGTTGCTGATAGGTGGGTTGACATGGGGGCGTCGGGAGTAGGCGTGGACGCAGGACCTGGCGGGGTCAGCCAGAACTTGAGGTACACCTAGGGCTCCAGAGAGCAGCGTTTGTAAAACCTGACGAGATAGGAGACCACCATGATTCGCATCGACACTCAGATGTGCCTAGATATTTCATTAAGACTTGGCCCATGAGAGTTGGGGACAGTGATTGATTTAGATTCAGAAAATCATACAAAAATTGAATTTATACCCTTTGCTCTTTCAAATCTTCTTAAATTAACAGGTCTCTTGCCTTTTACTGCCTGATAAAACCGCAGCACATGTTGAAAATCTTTGGAAGAGAAAGGCAGGTTCATTTGTCAAAATACTGCAAAATTGAATTGGAAATTAATGCTACTAAAGGCAAATTGGACATTCCCCAGTGCTGGTTGGGACTCCTGCCTTTCTCTGTTGTGTGTAGTGTTTTGTCCTATACGTAAAGCATATTGAGCTCCATGTCCCTGAAGTTATAATAATTTTTGCCTTTAATGTCTATTTTGATTCCTTTCTATCCTTACTTAATGTCTCGAGAATGACTCCTGGGTTGGTTTTGAATAACTGTCAGAAAATAGACATTATTTCTAGAAGGAAAACCTGGGTACAGCATAACGGCACATATGTCACAGTCTACTTTTCTCTGAATTGTTTCCAGAATTTGCTGGTGACGGGGGCAGTTGACTGCAGCTTGCGAGGCTGGGACTTGAGGAATGTGCGGCAGCCAGCGTTTGAGCTTCTGGGCCACACCTACGCCATCAGGAGGGTGAAGGTAAGTCCTCAGCTTTCTTTCCACACGCAGAGCAAAGTTTAACTGCAAAGAAAATCAATGGAGCATATGTTAAAGGTGGTTTAGTGTTTAGAGACTGGGGACTATGACTCTTCTTTATGCACACTTAATGCAGTTAATAATCGTGAATCCTGAAAGCTAATATTAAGTAAAATCATTGAATTATTATTTGATGAGTTGGGCAGTGTAGATATTTAGGACTTAGGGCTAAATGAAAATGTTTGCCTAATTCTGTCATCCCCAATGTATTTCTTCCTTTTAAATATTATTTTTTAATTGTAATAATTTGCTTTTAGTATTATATATGTCATAATTTCCCATTCAGTGGGAAGGTCTCTTTGTTGAAACTGATATTGAAAGATGGTTACTTCTTTCCTTTTCTTGACGTGATAAATATATGAATCTTCACAAAAGTTGAGGATATAGAAAATTTGCACTCTGTAAACAGCAGACCATGGGGTAACTTTTTTTGTGCTGCTCCAGAGAAATTTGCCTGGCTATCAGGTAATTTAAATTAGTTTCCCAGCTTCTGTTTAGGCAGGTTCTGCTAAGTCACTGTGGAAAACATATTAAATGGCATCTCCCAGTTTCCTTCTTTTTTCCTTTCATTAAGGTAAAAGTACCTTATTGATTTTTTTCAATAAGATAATTATGTTATGCCTATTTTTAAAAATCCAAATTTGTTAAATTAATATTTTAAAAGTTACAGGGTGCAGTGCAACATCTGAGACACAGAGCTCTGGTTTGTTTGTTGTGTTTTTTAATGTTGGTCTTAAGTGGACAGGTTCAAAGAGTTGAGAAATATCCTCTCAGAGTGGTTCCGAGAATGAAGTTGGGTCACTTTATTGAAGGTACTTTGTGAGCTATAAAGTGGTGGTATGCAGCTATAGTTATATACCTGCATGTCACTACTGAAGTGTAGGTTAGGGGAAGCCCTGAAGAAGTAAAATCGCAAAGAGCAGCAATTTTTATCTGAAAGATATTACTTGACTTTTAAATTTTCAGATGTTATCCTTAATGTTAGTTTTCATAGCTGGGCCATATAAATAAAATAAAAATATTTTAAAGATGTCTTTATTTAACATTTAAGTGTTTATTTTGATACTTGTGATTATAGTTGTCATAATATATATTCATGAGATTGGAAATTTACGTAATTATATACTTGTACAATCATACTTAATTCTTTATGTTTATAAGAATCTTTTGGATAGCTACTATATACTAGGAAATTTTTGGATAGCGGATGTGAAATTGTATTTAATTTTTTCAGAATAGCAACATTTTGGGAATTTTATTCTAAATAAACTCTAAAAAGCTTGAAGGATGGCTTTCTTTGGAAAATATAGAAATAAATGTTTTTCCTGTAGATGAGTATGTAATAGGCCAGGATGATTTTTTTTTTTTTTTTACCGGGAGGTCCCAGGGATCGAACCTGGGTCCCTCCATATGGGAGACGGACGCCCAACCATTTGACCCACATCTGTCCCCCAGGCCAGGATGATTTTTAACTCAAATGAAAGCATATAAGGTTTGGGAAAGCATAATTTTAAGTGACTAAACTTTAATTTATTTGAATATTAGTAGGAATAATCATATGAAGTGGCATATTATAATCAGAGCTAACCTCAAAAAGGTTTTATTTATTTATTTATTTACTTTTTTGTAGTTTTCACCATTTCATGCCTCGGTGCTGGCCTCTTGCTCCTATGATTTTACTGTAAGGTACAGTGCTTTTAATATGTTTCTTTATGAAATATCAAGTAGCATTTGCATGTTTGCAACATTTATGAAAGATAATATGTTTATTTTACTAATATAAAAATAATCTAAGCTGGGCACATTTAAATATTTGCCATTAGGATTAATGTTATATGTTTCCTATTTTCATGATCCAGCCCTGTGTGTGAGTAATTCTTTGCCATTTAAAGTGTAACCTGGCTACTCTGTTTAAAAGCCTTTTTTCCTCACAGTTGTTCTTCTAACACTTTCCTACTTTGTAGATTGTGTAGACCAAGATCTTTTGAGTTTAGATTTTAGAAATTTGGAAATTTCATTTTTTCATGTCTAATTGTTTGGATCTTAAGGCTAAGGTTGTTTTAGAGGAAAAAACAATTGACATGTATGTTTGTTTATGTATATATATATGAATGTGTGTGTATTAATATATATAAACAACAAAGATATAACAATACAACTAAAACAAAATAAAAATATAACAAAACAAAAAATATATAAACATATATAAATAGTGTGTGTGTGTTTTTATATAGTCAACCATACTCCCATTTCTGATCCCACACCACAGGATTCATTCTATTTTTTTCCCATTTCCGTTATCAAAATATATTTACTTACTTGCTGAACCCTAGAATGCACAGAAAGTTGTTTCAGGCTTGCAAACCCATGCCTCTGTGAAAAAGTTTATTGATTAGAGTGTAACATTTGCTTAGGGGTGTTTTGTTTTGTTTTGTTTTGTCTTTTGCTTGAGAGAATATAGTCTAAATACTGAGTTCAAAAGTTATTTGGGTTACTTCTCTGCTCCCCTATCAGAGGATGGTTTTTATATTCATTTGAAACATGGTTTGATTCCTTTACTGCTGTTTATATTCATCCAGGTTTAGGGTTTTCCTCCCATTTCTTCCCATCCCTGTTGATTTTTTCTATCTTTTTTTCCTGAGCACACAAAATATTGCCATGGTTCTAAAAGTTAGGATGTCCATACAGGTATATTCAAAAAGGTGGTGTTCCATTTCCTCTGTCATTTTCATTTCATTCCATCCCATGTCTTGTAGGTAACTTGTCTCCCTCAGAATGCTTTATTCCCTGTTTTGTTTCATTTTTTAATTATTTTCCCTTCTTTCTTACACAAAAAGTGGGATGCTCTGTGTCTGTGTCTTACTTTCCCAGCTGCTAAAACGAATACCCTACAATGGATTGGCTTAAGCAATGGGAATCTATTGGCTCACAATTTTGAGACTAGGAGAAGTCCAAAATCAAGGCATCAGCAAGGCAATGCTTTCCCCCCCACAAAGACTGGCATTTTGGGGCTGGCTGCTGGAGATCCTTGGTCCTTGGCTTTTCTTCACATGGCATTCCACATGGAAGTGTCTTCTTTCTCCTTTGCATTCCATTGACTTCCAGCTTCTTCCCCTGATTTTCTCTATGTCTGAATTTCATTCTGCTTAGAAAGGACTCCAGTAATCTCGATTAAAGCCTGACTCAGTTGGGCCATACCTTAGCTTTCAAATTTGTTTACAGAGAGGTCTGTAAAATAGTGTCTTATGAATTTTTAACTTCTTCTGTTCCAATGGTAATTTTATTCTTCTAATTTCTTATTTTGTATATTTTTACTTTCTTCCTTGATTAAGTTAGCTAGTGGTATGTTTATTATTTTTCTCCAGCAAACATAAGTGCTGTTTTTCTATTCTCTACCTTATTAATTATTGCTTTTGTCTTTATAATTTCCTTCTTGGTACTTTCTTTTGGTTTACTTTGTTGTTGTTTTTTCGGCTTTTTGAGTTGGGAATTTATTTACTTTATTCCTTCATTTTTTTTTTAATGAAATACTAAGGCTATAAATTTTCCTCTGGTTAGTTTCAAATATATCTGATAGATTCCTATATATAACGTTTTCACTATCTTTTTTGAGATACCGGGTGGCTGGTAAGTGAATGCAGGAACTCGTATGTGGGAAGCCAGTGCTCAACCCCTGACTGAGCCACATCGGCTCCCCTGAGTTGGTTTTTTCATTTGTATTGCTTGTTGTTTGTTTTTAATTTTTCTAGGAGGCACCGGGAACCAAACCCGGGACCTCCCATATGGGAAGCAGGTGCTCAACTGCTTGAGCCACCTCTGCTCCCTTTCAGTATCATTTTTTAAAATTTCGTAAGTTCTGTTGGCGTTTTCCTTTTCCCTCAAGTGTTATTTAATAGAAAGTTATTTAATTTCCACATAGAAGAGCTTCTCTATTTATTCTTTTAAAATTTGTTAATAATTTCTAGTTTTTGCATTGTTATCAGAAAATACTGTTTGTAATCTTTCCGTTTTATGGAACTTAACAATATTTTGCATGGGGAAACTAATGAATGATAATTTTTAGACTATTCTATGTGCAATTGAAAAGAATAAATATTCTTTACAATCAAAGTGTAAAGTGCATGAGATCTACTGATGGATTATGTTGTTTAGATCTTTTATATCCTTCTTTATTTTTGCAGCATTTAATCTGTTTTATACTGAGAGTGATAAGTTAAAATCTCCTAGTATTAGTGGCATCTGTCTGTGTCTCCCAGCAGCTCTGGTAGTATTTGTTTTGCAAAGATGAAGGCTGTGTTCTTTGGTGCCTTTATGTTTATATTATCCATATTGTGAATTGAGGCTTTTAGCATTAAAAAGTATTCTTGGTGACTGTTAATGCTTTTTTGTTTTGTCTCTTGTCAGTAGTATTGCCCCTGGTATACCTTTTCATATACCTTTATTTTTAGCTTATCAGAGTAATTTTGTTTTAGGTATATCTCTTTATACAGCATGTATTTGGGTCTTGCTTCTTAAGCCAAATTGAAAGTCTTTTTATTATAATAGATGAGTTAAACTCATTCATATTTAACAATAAGAATGATGTGTTTGGGAGTAAATCTGTCATTATTTTATGATTATTGTGTGTATTATTTTATATGCAGTGTTTCTCTTTGTAGGTGATGCATTTTCTATTGTTTTTGGTCTTTTCCTTTTTAAATTTGGTATTTAGGTAAGTTTTTATTATTGTTTTAGTGGTTTCCTTTGTTCTTATAACTTTTTAAATGCCTTTATTCCCTGTTTTTTTTTAAATTATCCATTTATTATCTGGTTGGCAGTTTTTAATGTTTTTTTTTCAAACCTCCACCTATTGCATAGACAAAAATCAGTGAACTTATTCTATTTCCTTCTTTTCGACTCCCTTTATCTCTCTATTTTAATTGTTTTATTTCTTTGTCAGAACATGCAACAAATAATGTACAGCACATTTTATGTAATATGTTACTCTTCCACTCTTGTTTCCATCTTTGTTTTACCCTTAGATACATAACTGGATATACTAAATGTTCATCATCAGTCTTTTTGCTGAAGTTTCCCGATCACGTCTTGGCTTGATGAAGTTCATCTTCTAGTAGAGTCCTAAAGAAGGGTTCCTCAGTACAGAATTCTCATGAGCTCTTGCATATTTAAAAAATTTTTTATAGCTTTGATACTTAAAGGATATATACTTAGCTGAATATAAACTCCGTGGTTGACAGTTTCTTTCCATGAGATTTTTTTAAGTGCTGCCTAGTTTTTGCATTGTTTCATATGTTTTTTTCAAGAATTCTGATGCCAGTCTAATTCTCTTGTAAGTTATTTGATCTGTTTTCCTGGGGACCCTGAGGATTTTCTCTCTAGATTTACTGTGGTATATCTCAAGTTGATCATTGCAGGTCAATTTGCCTGCTACTCAGTGGACTCTTTAAATATACAGATCTGGGCCTTCTTTTATTTCCAGAAAGCTTTTTCTATATTGTAATTTTAAGTATTAGTTCTGATCCATTGTTTTATATTCTATAGTGACTTCAGTATATAAATCAAATCTCCTTTGCCTGTCTTCTATTTTAAATACTTTATCTCTCATAATTTTTACTTCTTTATTTCATTTTCTTTCTCTTAATTGTTTTCCTACTTGCCTTATAGACTTTTACTATGATTTCATGTTTATCTATTTTTCTTTGGTACCTTGTAATTTAAGTTCTGATATGATTTTACCTTATCTGTTCTAGTTTTTTTCTCTCTCCTGGATTCAATCAACTCTTTTTGTTTCTTTCTATTTTTGTCCACTTCTTTTCTTTATTTTTGAATTCCTGATCAAGATATTTTTTTCATATCTCCAAATGCTTGACTGAAGATATTTAATTCAGCTCAGTGTTATGTCACAGTTTTTTTTTTTCTATTTTGCTGGTTTAAAAAAAAAACCAAAACTTTATTTAAAAAATAATTTCAAACTTATAGGACAGTTGCAGAAATAATACAAATCTCATATAGTGAGCTCCAATATACCCCCTACCCAGATACCCAGATCCACCAACTTTTAATGTTTTGTGACATTTGCTGTCCCTCCCTCCCTCCCTTCCTTTCTTCTTCTTCTCTCTCTCTCTCTTTCTTTCTCTCTCTACATTTGAGAGTAAGTTGCATACATCGTGCTCCTTGAACACTTAATACTTCCATGTACATTTCTAAGAACAAGGATATTCACTTATGTAACCACCTTAAGTACAGTTATCAATTTCAAGAAGTTTAACATTGATATAAAGCTTACAGTCTATGCTCCAGTTTATATATATATATATATATATATATATATATATATAATATCTCCATCCCAGTGATGTCCTTTTGGACCTCTCTCTTCCGTTATTAGATCTAGTCCAGGATCATGTATTGCATTTAGTTGTTATTGACTCTTTAATCTCGCCTTGCTTGTTTCTAACATGGTGGAAACATATATACAGCATGAGCCTCCCCATTTCAGCCACTCCCAAACATACAGTTTGGTGGGATTAATTACATTCACAATGTTGTGCTGCCCTCAGAACTTTCCCATCACCCTAAATAGAAACCCTGTACCATTACACATTAACGCCCCCTTTTCTCTCCTCCACTGCCCCGTTAACCTCTTCTCTACTTTTCGTCTTTTTGAATGCTCTCTTGATTCCATGTAAGTGGAATCATATAATATCTGTTTCTTTTATCTGACTCATTTCACTCAACATGATGTCTTCAAGGTCCATCTGTGTAGTGGCATGTACCGGAACTTCACTCCTTTTTAGGGCTAAATAATGTTCCGTTGTGTGCATCACCACATATTCTTATCCGTCCATCCCTGATGGACTTCAGGGTTGCTTTCACCTTTTGGCCATTGTGACTAACCCTGCTGTGAGCATTGGTGTGCAAGTATCTGTTTGAGTCCCTCCTTTTAATTCTCTGGGGTATATACCTAGAAGTGAGATTTCCAGGTCATCCAGTAATTCTTCCTATGTTTAGCTTTTTGAAGAACTGCCAAACTGTTTTCCATGGTGGCTGCATCATTTTATGTTACCACCAACAATGTACAAGGCCCCCTATTTCTCAGCATCCTCACAAGTACTTGTTACTTTTTGTTTATTTAAATAGTAGCCATTCTAGTGAGTGTGAGGTGGTATCAAGTGGTTTTGATTTGCATTTCCCTAATGGCTAATGATAATGTGCATCTTTTCATTTGCTTATTGGCCACTATTTGTTTTTTTGTTTGTTTGTTTGTTTTGTTTTTTAGGAAGATTTTCATCAGATGAATTGTTTGAATTCTCATACCCATTTTATTTTTACAGTACTTTCCTTTTCTGCACACCCATGGACAGTGTTAGTGGTTTGGGGTTGGCACCTTTTCTTCCTTTTAATCCTCTTTCCCTCTAAACTTTTAACTTTCCAAGATTACTTCCTTGTACCCTACATGTACTCATGTACCTTAAAAAAAAGAACACTTTTTATTTTGAGATAATTTTGACTCACAGAAGATTTGCAGAAATAGTAGAGAGTTCCTATATACCCTTTGCCCAGTTTCTCCATATGTTAACATCTTATGTAACCATAAAGCAATGATCAAAACTTAAATTTAACCTTGGTACAATGCTAGTCACTAAGCTAAAGAATTTATTTGGATTTCAACAGTTTTTCCACTGATGCCTTTTTCTCTTTCAGGGTCCAATCCTGGATCTCACATTGCACTTAGTTGTCCTGTCTCTTGGGCCTCCACCAATCTGTGACAGTTCTTCAGTTTTTCCTTGTCTTTCATGACCTGGAGATATTTGAAATGTACTTGTTAGTTATTCTGTAGAATGTCCCTCAGTTGGGATTTGTCAGATGCATTCTCATGATTAGATTGAGGTTCAACATAATTGGGAAGGTACCACAGAGGTGACACCCCTTCTCAAGGCATCATACAGGGGTGTACATGTCAATCTGTATTACAGGTGATGTTAACCATGATTATTTGGCTATGGTCGTGTTTACCAGAATTCTCCACTATAAAGAGAATTTTTAATTACTAAGTAGTTATGGGGAGATGCTTTGAGAACATGCAGATATCCTGTTTCTGCTTAAACCTTCGATTCCTACTATCTTTAAAATTTGTGTTGTGGTTATATATATATATATATATACATATATATATATATATATATATAAACACAAAATTTCCCATTTTAACCATTTTTTAAGTGTACAATTAATTCAGTGGCACTAAATGAATTCACAGTGTTGTGCTACTGTCACCACCATCCTTTACCAAAACTTTTTCATCACCCAAAACAAAACTCTGTAACCATTAAGTAGTAACTCCCCATTCCCCTTCTCCCTAGCTCCTGGTAACCTATAATACTTTCTGTCTCTTTGAATTTACTTCTTCTAGATACTTCATAAAAGTTGAATTCTATAATATTTGTCCTTTTGTGCCTTCCTTATTTCACTCAGCGTAATGTTTTCAATATTCACCTACCTTTCAGCATCCATCAGAACTTCATTGCTTTTTAATGACTGAAGAGTATTCCATTGTGTGGATGTTGCACATTTTATTTATCCATTCATCTATTGCTGGACACTTGGGTTGCTTCCACCTTTTGGCTAATGTGAACAATTCTGCTATGAACACTGGGTACAAGTATCTGTTTGAGTCCCTGCTTTCACTCCTTTTGTGTATGTAACCAGAAGTGGGGATTGCCTGGTAATATGTAGTTCTGTGTTTAACTTTTTGAGGAACTGCCAAACTGTTTTCCACATGGCCTGCATATGTTTTTAATCTCGTTCTCTAATCTACCAGTACACTTTTTCAGCTTTTCCACACACAGGGTAGACTTTGTCTCTCTGGTGGTGGTTTTAGATCAGGTTTAGGTCTGTACCTAGAGCTTCTCTCTGCTCTGTTCCATGCATTTTTTGTCCACAGAGGCTTGCAGCAGGAATGTGGAAGATAGCTCACTGGGATTTAGTTTTTATTTTTCTTCTTACAGATAATTTGAAGTTTGGAAATGCTGAGGACATGAGTTTTAGGTAGTTTTTGTTCTCTGCATTGTTCTATATTGGTTTTTTTGAGGATATGTTGAGTGTTAGATTTATAAAGCCTCATTGCCTCAACTGCCCAGAATTCCTCTCTCCTTTCCTTCCAAATCAGTATTGGAAGAATACTGATAAATTTGATATGGCAGAAACTGTATAATTTTGTTTGTGTACTGTTTATTTCTAACAGAATAAATTACAACAATGCCTTCAGATAAAGTACATGCTTAACTTGGTTTTCTTCACTGATACAATACAAGCAGCCAGACAAACTGGGAAACATAATCACACTGAGGCGCCCGGCTCTCCGTTAAAAGGAGACCATAACTGGTTTTTAAATTTTAATAGTATTTATAAAATAGGAGTGATTGCAGTTTTTAGTTCAGCAGCCAAACAATGGCAACACGGCAGACAGGAAGAAAACTTGTCAATTGTTCGCCATCCATCCCAGGCTTTCCCAAACTGGAACTGTGGAGCTAGATCTTTGGCTGGAATTTAGGGCTATAAACGTGGATTTGAAAGGCACAATTCACCCACTGATCATTCAGTCCCTACAAATGAATAAGCCCAGTGGAGCTAAGTGTTGAGAAAGAAGAGCCAAAAGTAAACAGTATCTTCAGGAGGGAATTAATGTTGGCAGGAAGGAGGGAACCGCCTGCCAGCCGCAGGACGAGACCCCAGAGCAGCAGCCTGTCGCAGAAGCTGCAGGGGGAGAGGGTTTCCCCACGGGTGGCTGGCCGCCACAGGGAGGAGAGGGATTTCCTGATACAGAATCTAGTCCTTGGATTTCAGGCACCTTTCTGGTGTTGGGACCTGATCACCAGAGGGGACATTAATCTTTTGGTGATCTCATTTTTAGGACATTTAACAGTTTTAATTTTTCTTTTTTTTCTGACTTTCAGATCCTTTCTGATTAGAAGGGGTGGCCCACTGACTAGCCATCAATTAAAATCTCTCTGCATAGTTTCTTTTGGGATCGCATTATGCTCTCTGTCCTGACACTCCCTGTTTTATCTGTATACTCTAAGAGCTCCAGACCCTCCAGCTGGAAATGCCTTGCTTTAGTTGATGTAGATTTGACCCAGGGTTATTTAAAACTGGGCTTTGGGGTGTGAACTGCATGACTCTGAAATCTTGTAGGTACCATACCATGCTCAGGAATCATCACAGTCTACTTTTCTTTCCATTTTTAAGAGTTAGAGTTTGTTTCTTTCCTGAACCCTGAGTAAGACTGGAGATTGGGAGGCAGCTATTTCACGCTCTTGGGATGTGAGGTGGATTAGGTCAAGTTCCTACGATATGCTGCAAAGTCAAAGGTATCAGATTTTATAAGGTATTTATAAGCATTTGGGAAAAAATGAGTTTACAAATTAAGTAATAGGAGAACTTTAACATATAGGTTGGAAAAGGGCATTTGAATAAGCAATTATCCTGTATAACTTTGAGTCCAGGTTTCTTTATATGCAAAAAGGAATGAATAATCCCTGCCTTCCCAAGCTCACAAGGTGATCACAAGAATTCCAGTAGAGAAATCCTTGCTTGAAAATACTGTGCCAGTGCCTAATGACTTTTCCCAACCCTTGTCTCTCCCCCACTCGCTACTGACTTTCTCCCCCGTCTGCAGCCACTTCCTCTATCCTGTATTTCCCTTTAACTCCCATCATATTCTCTTTCCTTCTTAGCCAAGGTTTTGGTGTCCCCTTAAGCATCCATTCACCAGGGTGTTTTAAGACCTTTGTAGTCCCAGGGTGCTCTTACCTTGGAAGTCTCATTACCCCATATCATTTAAACCTATTCAAATGGCTCCACATCACGGATTAAATAGGGTTAATTATATTGAAATGATTTTATAATTTTGTTTTTGAAGTGACTTGGCCATGAGTGACTCTCATGATTGATTATGATTTCCTGGCAAGAATCATGAATCATCAGGGATTCTTGTGGGGAAAAACTAACAGATAATTTGTTTTCAAAAGGAATGAAATGTTTCTGAATACCAAATTTATCAATAATAATGTTAATTTATACACATTTAATTAAAATTAATTTTAATGCTCAGCTCTCAGACATTTTGGTAGACCCTTGATAGCTTATAGGCCAAGGTGCTTATAGGTCTGTGTCTGTTCATTCCTAAACCTCGCCTCTCGATGAAACCCTCGCCTCCACTGAAACCCTCACCTCCACCAAAACCCTTGCCTCTCCACCAAAATCCTCACCTCTCCACTGAAATCCTTACCTCCACTGAAACCCTTGCCTCCGCTGAAACGCTCACCTCTCCACTGAAACCTTCACCTCCACCGAAACCCTCACCTCCACCAAAACCCTCGCCTCTCCACCGAAACTGCTCTGGCAGGAGCTGCCAGGGACCTCTGTAATCCCAAACCCCATCCCCTTGTTGCCCTCTTGTCATTCTGGACCATCCTGCTCTACTTTACACTCTTAGTTAAGGCTTTCTTCTGGAAACTCCCTATCCCGTGGATTCCATGTTCTTCTTTTGTTTTCCTCATTCTCCTCTGACCCTTCCTTCTTATGCTTCCTCGTGGGATCCTCTCCTGCCCCTTCAACGAGGTGCTCAGCCTTTGGCTTCTTACTCCTTTTATCCTGTCAGCCTCTTGGACATTCTCATCCATTCTGAAGGACCTCTCCTGAGAGCTTTTAGCCCTGCATATTCCACAGGAGGCCAGGCATTAGACATCTGGGGAACCTCAAAATTTAGTTGCCCGTTTTATATATATATTTGAGCTTTTAAAATTTCTGGGTATTTTGCCAAGACTGATAATATAATGGATACTTTGGTATTACAAAATGCAAATCTCACATTTTGTTTTGTTTATTAACATACCTAGTAGAAGATGCACTTTAAGTTCTTTACCGAATGATAACTCATTATGTTTCACTGAATAAGTAATGAAAATCTAAAAAGTAATATACAGTATAGCATTTTAAATTGTTTAGGATGATTTAGGTTAAGTGAAATTTTCAACCTTTGTGAAAAATACCTTCACCTCCCTTCAATATATTTTATAAAACGTATGTTGGTTTTTTCTAAGGCTTCACTCAAGATGGAGCTAAATCTCAAATGTGTCATGTGAATTGTTTTCATTCTCCTGTGCTTATTATTACCATAGATTTTAGCATATTATCTTTCTCTTGATATATTCTCCATTAAGTGACTTTTTTCTGCCAAGTCACATTTGCTGTGTCAATCATGAATAAGCATGATTTGAGTTTTGATGCTTGTTTTTGGTTTCTATCAAGCAGAAATCAGCAAACTGGGCATGTGTGACAGCCAAACATAAGTAAAAGCCACTATAATTAAGTTTTTTCTTTATGAAGAGCATCATTTTGTCTCTTCCACACTGTAACAAATATTTATCAGATATTTAAAGGTGCAACGAGCAATACCCTTCGCCTTGTGATTCTTTTATAAAAATTCTAATCTTTAAACCATTTTTATCAGTGGTCTTTGGTGATAATAAACCAAACAGAACTTACTTTTTTTTAAGACATACAGATTATTTGGAAGAAAAGTGTGAAGGGAATTTTAATTCCCATGCTATCATGCTGTCCTCACCCGCAGCTGTGTGACTCGGTCCCCCGCACTCGGTGGAGGGCCACGCGGCTGCCGTCTGCCGCCCGCCTTCAGGCTGCCCTGCTCCTGCCACTGCTGCGCCCGGCTGTCCGGCTGTCCCGCAGAGGAGGTGGCGGGAGTGCAGGCGTGGGGAGCAGCCGAGGTGCAGAGGGAGCGCGGGGCTGCCAGCCTTGCTGGTGCCCCGAGGATGGCGATCCCCTGACACGGTGGTGAGGGCCCCGGGCTGTGGCCAGCTGCGCCTCTCCCCGTGCTTTGGACCCTGGTCTGGATCCTGGCTCCACTCCTAGCAGGGTGGCCGTGGGGCCCGGCGTCCTCCTCTGGGAGCCCCCGAGCGTAGGGCTGGCGGCCTCCGCCTGGCTGTCCCCTGCGCCCTTGGAGCTCAGCTCCCTGGGGACCGCGTGGAACCATTTGTCAGCCTGTTCTCTGCTAGGTAGCTTTTATTAGAGTTCCAGCTCTGAGCTCAAAAAAAAATGTAAGGGAATCCTATTTATTCCTTGCTTCCTTGTTCATGAGACCTGACTGTGCCACCATCTGCATTTGTTAACAATTTACTATTCAACATAAAACTCCAGGGCTGACCAGGGCTGTGCTGGGGGACACGGGGACCTGGCTGGTGGTGTTTGCCGAGCTCTGTGGTGTCAACGCTGCCACCAGGCCAGCCAGGCCACCCGAGGCTCTTCTGGACACGGTGGGAAGGACTCGCAAACCAGTCTGAGCCAGCTCCAGCGCACCCCTGGGGCTGGCCCTACAGCTGCATCGTTGTTATCCTAGTATTGATGGGTTGTGAAGATGATTCTGTGCCTATGAGTGTGTATACACACTTCCCAGGAAAAATGTTTGGAAAGATATAACCAGAATGTAAAGCAGATCATTGATGGCTGAAACTCAGCTGTCCTTGAGATAAATGGTTTTACCTTCTGAAATGGGGATATCACTTAGAAACACGGTCTTGAGTCCTCCTTAACAGAAGTCGAACCCTCTCTGACCATGGCTGACACTGTACCAGTTATTGAACTGTTCTGGCGAAGGTAGAACTGTCGTGAGGGTGTTTATAATTGTACAGGTTTTAAAAAAATTTTTTATGTTTTCTCAATGCATCTTCATTTCCCGCCTTCACGTTCTTCTGTTTTTCTGCATACCATTTTTTATCTACTTACTTAATAAAATTCACAGACTTTAAAAAATAGCCATTATTCACTGTCAGATACTTTTCTGTTCTGTATTTTTTGGCCCTCTAATCTGGGCTGTTGTTACTCCAGAAGTCAGATTCCTAAAGAAGTCAATGTTATTATAGTAAATGCTCTTATGTGAGCTATATCCCCATGCTACTAAAGCATATTTGAGCCCCAAGTTACTATGAGATGTATTCCTGAAAAAGCAGTGTAGTTTAACTTAAAATTATGTAATTTAAAGTTTTATTGGGGGAGCCTGGAGTAAACAGTCTCCTGAGATTTGGTGACTATTTCATTCAGAAAGACTAGTTAAGCACAAGTTGTAACAGAATTGCTAACTTTCTCTAAATTTCTACCCATAAATCATATTTTAATAAAATCCAAATTAATAGGAGGTGGGAAAGAAGTACGGAGTGGGGGTGGGAGGTTATCTCGAATCACCTCTGAGCTCCCCAGTTCTGTGGTCGTACCCTGTTGAGTGGCTGGTGAGCACCTGGGCTTTTGGGGAGGCAGACCCGAGGGTCCCCTCTCTTCACTAGTCGTGGAATGGAGGAAATGGGCCATGCTGGTGCAGGGATGTCCAGGGGGCATAAAATGTGCTTGAAAAATTAATAGTAAAGATAAGTTTCCTGTTTTAAAATGTCTAACTTAGGGAGAGTTAAGATGCTTAATCATTTGTGCCATGTCTAACAGTACCTTCATGAGACACGTGGATTGCTTAACTCCACTGAGGGACTCTGTGTGTAGGCATTGGGATTGCGCCATGGGGGTGAGGCAGGGAAGCCCCCACGAAAATGGCGCAGGGGGCCAGGAGCACGGACACAAGCTCTGTGAGTCCATGGCTGGGTGGCCATTCGACTTCACTTCAGCCGATTTTTAATATTTTTCCTTAAATGATTATATATTATTTACATATTTGTTTTTAAAATTGCTTCTTAGAGACAACACGATTCAATAGATAAAGAACTAGAGTTCAGAATCCTGGACTTGCCATTACTAGCTACTACTGTATTTAATCTCTTATAAAGTCACTAAACCTTTGTTTCCTCAGTCATTTAGTGTGTTGTTATGGGATGTAAATACCAGTATATGCAAGACTTTTCACATAGTCTTGACTTATATTAGGCACTCAACAAATGTTCACATCCTTCCCTTCTCCATTCCCTTATATAGTCCCCAAACTTGGCATTTGGGCCATATCACTGTACAACATAAGCGCTCGTTTTTCAGGTCAAGACTGCTAAAATCAAGCAATAATCACAAAAGGACTCTCAAGTTTTAATGTCAGCAATTTAATTTTCGATGATTTCGCAAAAATATTATTTTCTATGTATATCAGAGAGAAAGCACAGGTGGCAAAATTTTAACAATTGGTGAATTATTATATTCTTCTTTGGAATTTTCAAAATAAAGTTTGAGAAAAAAGTAAAATATTTACTCATAAAAATTAAGACACCAAAAATATTTCTTAGTAATACCTTCTAATGTGATATTAGTTTAATTGTGAAATAAGATAAATAGCTTTATGTATATTGCATAAGTGGGAAAATGATCTTTAATTGGATTGAGGTAAACTTAGAATCTTAACAGAGTGGCAGATGTAGGAATACCTTTTATCTTTGTCACATTGACTCTCCTGGGATTCCCCGTTATATCGTAAAGTGCCTTGACTTTGGTTTGGCTGATGGGCTTGTTTTGATCCTTACGTTTATTAGCAAAGAGATTTCCACAGGCAGGTACTTCTCTTTCTTCCCCTCCCCCATAAAAAAGGTCAGCCAAAGTAAATAGATAGTATAGCTGAATATGTACTCTGTCTCACAGACCTTCCATTTCAACTTTACCTAGTCCCCTTCCCCACAAAAAAAGGTCAGCCAGAGTAAACAGAAGAAATGGGGTGGGCGTGAGCTACCGTGCAGCTTCTAGTGATCGTCTTGCCTCATTTTAAGATAGTTTTCTTAAATTTCCTCTACACTTGTTTATCAAACCATAAGAAATTATGTGACTTATCCTAAGGTACTGATTGCTAACATTTGCAGGAACTACGACTGAATTCTGAAAATAATCAAAGGTTGGTTTAATGTTTGGTGCCTTTCAGATGTCTAAGATATAAATGTCTTTGCAAACCTATCACATTTTTCTTTGTGGTAAAGATTCACCAGCCTTCACCACTGATGTTAGGAAAGCAACTTAACGCAGACATCTTTGGTTTCCTTTGTAAAAGTGGAAATATTTGCATTCGCTTATTAGTTTAATTCTTGTAAGTGTGTTTTAGTATTGACAATATTTTATGTGAATAAACCACAGTGCCGAATTACAAGGTAGGACTTACCTATTTCGTTTTTGTGTTTTGTTTTTGTTTTTATTCCTAGCCCCTGTGACTTGGATTTACTGAATAAGTATTTGTAAATATAAGTGAATATAAATTATATGAAAAATTGTTATACTCCTTGTATCACTCTGGCTATAAAAGCCCACAAACAATTGTATTCAAATTAGCTTTTCTCTTTAATTTTGCTTGAAGTAGTCAATAATAAAACTGAATTCGGTGAGGAATCGTAATAGGTGGGAAGTCCTGTTGGGATGAGAAAATATTTTCCAAGGAGAAACTTGCTGTTCCTATTATATTGAAGTCAATAGTGACTAGATTGCAGAATTTTATTATTTGGCAGTTTTGGAACCATTGTATTGGTGTCTGATTGTTAACCAAAGTTACAGATGGACCTTTTTTTCTACAATCAAATTTGTGATTTACTAATAAATTTAATTGAACTTCATATATCATTTTGGTTTTCCTTGCCTATAGGTGAAGATACTTGTATGTGTAAAGCAATAACTCCTTAATTTATGTTCATTTTTTTCATATGTCCCAAAAGTTTTTCCATTTGACTTGTTTAAATTGGGGCATTCTTATGTTAATTATTGTTGTATTAGAAAGATCTTTTCATGGAGTGCAGTTTAGTTTTGTAAATTAAATGCTAAGGGAAACATGAAAATAATTTCCTATAAAGTGAAACAACATACATTAATTAGAAAGAAACTTGTAAGACTTTTGATGTTAAATGCCTTGATTTATAACTGCAGAAAATTCTTGGAATTATTTATTACCAACATTTTTCTTTAAAGATCAAACCAAAATCTGTATCTAATTCATAACCTAATGCAAGCACATGAAGAAATGGGTGGATGTAAAAGAAGTGAGGGGTGTTAAGCCTTAGCTTAATGCAGTAGAAGTCACTGCTTTGAACTTTGAATTGTGCTGATTAGTTCTAAGAGAACATTTTTGGATGTTGCTGGTTAATTTGCATTATAATTTCTTAAAACCTCTGTGGTAGGGTTTCAGTCTCGGGTAGCCTGGTGGATTTTATTGTAGACATTCATATTTTCTAATGAAGACGTCACTTTACTTCATCTTCTATAGTAGGAAATCAAAAGGCAATATCTGAAAATGAAAAACAATCAATGAAGCCTGTGAGCATATTATTTAGAAGTATAGAGTGAAATATCAGAAGAAACAACTAGAAGAATTTAAAGTGATTGCCTCTGGCAGCAGGGAGCGGCAGGAGGCTGTGTTTTTTTAATCAGCCTAGTAGAACTAGTTGACTCCCATCTGTACATTTACTGTTTTTAAGAAAAGGGAGATCGGGAAGCGGCTGTGGCTCAATCAGTAGGGCTCCCGTTTACCATATGGGAGGCCCCGGGTTCGGTTCCTGGGGCCTCCTGGTGAAGGCAAGCCCGCCCTCACGGCGTGGTTAGCTGACCCAGCGAGCACAAGCAGCAAGGGGGGATAAATGAATAAATAAAATCTTTGGGAAAAATTAAAAAAAAAAAAAAAAGGGATCTATCAAAAAGTTCTCCCTATCTCTCAGTCGTTACCACTCTTAGTCATTTGCATACATAGTAAGCAAATCACCTGGGTACTACCATTCCATAGGTAGGAGTGATTGATCTGTCCCCCTCAGTCCACAGGCATAAAGAATTCATGCTGAGGTCTGCCTGAAGCCCCAGTCTAGAAGGTGGCACCACTAAATATTCTAAAATTGAATTCTTAGAGATTTTGACTTAATGGAATGGACCATATAGAGAATAAAAGGCCAAAATTATTCATTTATAAACAAAAATCAGCAGAGTTCCTTGTCTTTCTCCACAATATCATTTAGGGTGTGTGTTTGTAGCAGAAGCCACCTGAGCTAGCTTAAAAAGGGGGCAATGTTTCTCGGGATGTGGGGTCCCTCAGAGCCCAAGGGCAGGAAGGCAGCGGGGCCTCAAGAAGGCACCCAGACTGCTCTACTCCAAGGACCTGCTATGCCGTTCCTCCTCTCTCTGCTCGGTTTCGTTTCCTTCCTCCCTCCCTCCCATCCAGCTTTCATTTGTGTCCTGTCACCAGAAAAGAAAGGGGATCAGTCAGTCTCCACCTTTGCCCTCATCCCATCACTGTATCCATCTTCCACTGAGCAGCTGGTCATAAAGCAGATCCTGGTATTCTGCCTAGACATCCCACAGCCTGACCACGCGTGGGCTCTCTCGTCACGCCTTGGCTGTGGAGACGAGGACATTCATTGTTACGTATGGTGAGACGGCTGATGGATGCCCAGAGCCCAGGCTTACAGCTGCTGTAAGTTTAAAGATTTTCTACATTTAGGTGTGGAGTGAAGTTCTAATGCAACCTCATCTGATCTCGTTATCCATCTGGACTCCTGTGAAATGCTCTTTTGCTCTAAGTAACCACATTTTGGTGCCACTGTTTTAGTTCGCTAAATGCTGCCAAAGCAATATACCAGAAATGAGTTGGCTTTTACAGTGGGGATTTATTAACTTAAGAGCTGACAGTTCTGAGGCCATGAAGTGTCCAAATGAAGGCATCATCAGAGATGCTTTCTCCCTGAGCTGCAGCTGTGGGTGATCAGGCACACGGCGGCGTCCGCTTGTCCCTGTCCTTTTCTCCAGGCTTCTTGCCTTCAGCTTCTAGCTAAAGTGGCTCCCTCTCAGATTCTTTGCTCCATTGATTTCAGCTTCTGGCTCCCGGGGCCCTCTCCCTCAGCGTCTGGATTCCTCTGTCTCTGCAGCTTTTTTTCTGTGTCTGAAGCTTTTTATTCCTCAGACTTTTTTCCTTAGTCCTTTATAAAAGACGCCAATAAGAGGATTAAGACCCACCCTGGGTTATATAATCTAATCAAAGGCCCCTAGCCAAAGTAATTTAATCAAAAGGTCCCACCTACAGTAGGTTTACACGCACAGGAATGGATTAGCTTTAAGAACAGGGTTTTCTGAGGTGAGTAAAAGCTTCAAACTGCCATAGTCACTTACAGTTCACATGTACACAGACTATTCTTAACTCTGAGATATTGATACTCCTTCATTAGTAGATGGAATTTTTCCCATTTGGTTTATTTTTAGTCAGATATTTGTTTGAAACTTTTTTGCAAAATTATTTCATGGCTCTTCTATTTTTGCCAGTAAACGGTAAATGGACCACATAGGAGTTTCTCTTTTTGCTGCTCCCTCTTGTTCAGATGTGGCATACTTCATAAAGCCATGCTGCATCCTTGTGGATCACAGCCACAAGTGACGTCAGAGCAGCCCCATGGAGTTCTTTGGCTCATTCTTTGGCCACAGCCCTCAAGGCTCTGAGGGGTGGGGCCTGGGCTTAATGTGACCGTGATGAAGTTAAGTCAGCTCCTCTGAAATACTCGTCTGATAAAGTTTTAATTGAAATATCGTAATTAATGTATTTTGATAGAGAAGCTCAGATCTAGACTTTTTTCCTCATATTTAACCTTGAACATTTGTAAAGATGGTGTGGTTTCTGGCTGTTTATGATCAAGTGTTCTACAAGTAATTTTTGGAAATTCTTTTTTTTTTTTTTTTTTTTTTTTTTTTATTTTTTTTTTTT